>JAJIYU010002585.1:0-29691 GCA_030144865.1 Tinospora cordifolia
GTGGGCATCTTCTTAGTAAATCTTTGAACCGCTCCCAAGCTTCATAGAGAGACTCGAAGTCTAGTTGCTTGAAAGAGCTGATCTCACCCCGTAACTGATGGACTTTGGCGGATGTGAAGTATTTCTACAGAAATTTCTGCCCCATATCTTCCCAAGTAGTAATGCTACCAGGTAGAAGCGTTTGTAACCAAGTTCTAGCTTTATCCCTTAAAGAAAAAGGGAAAAGTCGCAGCTGTAGTTGATCTTCAGTGACCCCATTCATCTTTACTGTGTCACATATCTCCATGAAAGAATTTAGATGAGCCATAAGATCTTCGGTTGTTGAACCTCCAAACTGTTGTTGTTGCACCATTGTGATTAAGGACGACTTCAGCTCAAAGTTGTTTGCATGGATTGGTGTCCTCGCAATCCCATAGTAGTTGTTTGTCAAGATAGGTTTGAAGAAGTCCTGTAATGGTGCCTCCCCATTGTTACCAACACCCAAACTACCACTTTTAGCCATGTTTGATACACGTCCCTTGGATTCAATCTGAATCTGCCTTAGAGTTTTGGACAATTCACGACCTTCCTGAGCAAAGGATGCGCTACTCATGCAAGCCCTGAAACACCACAGCTCAACAAATGAATTAAGTGTAACGAGCCAACAAGATAGAAATAAAGAAATAAAAATAATAAAAGATAAAATGCTTTAATTAAAATCAAATCAAATTCAACTGGTTTAAAGATAGTTACACCGTTCCCCGGCAACGACGCCAAAAACTTGTTGATGACCCCGCAAGTGTACGGGATCACAATAGTAATAACCGGTGAGACCAGATATCGTCCTAAGGGAACGTATAAAAACCAACTATCTAAAAGCCCAATTTACTATCAATTTAAACTTTATTAAAGCAACAACTTCGATTGATTAAGAATTAGAATTAAAAACTTGAAAACAGTCAAATATAAAACTCAAAAGTAAATTATTGAAAACTCTTTAGATTAAATTATCTAGGATAGTAAACTTTCTTGTGATCACTTTCAATTCCTATTTCAATTAATCACATTCCTTTGTTCTGTAGGTTCTAGCACTAGTCATCAAAGCCTTCTCCCAAAGTACCTTAACACCTATTAGTCTAATCACTAATACCCTCTCCTGAGGCATACAAAAAATAGTCTAATGCATTAAACACAATTATAACGTGCAACCTCCTAGGCAATCAACAACCTACCGGTTAATTGATTGATCTAAGTCCATAATCTGATTTTCAGAGTATTAGTCCTCTCTCCCGAGTTAGATTAACATTCTATAATCATTTCTTTTATGGCCAGTAAAAAGAAAGCATTAAGAATCCAAATTATAAAACAAAACCTCAGAAATAAATTAATCAAAATAAGAATATCAGGATTCTACAATCTAGATTTACATCCTAGACTTAAAATAAACCTAGTTTGACATGATTAAGAGTTCACACATCAAAGAATTAAGATCATAAATAAACATACTCAAATTTTGGACCTTGATCTCCAATTCTCAATAAAAACCTAGTCATTCATGCCCTAATAGCCGTTACAGTGATTCTTCTTCGATCCTCCGTCCTTTGGACTCTAATTTCCCTTTTCTATTTGTAGTCCAACACTAAAAAATCTAAAAAATATGAAAATCTCGCTAGACAATAGAGTGACCGCGGTCCATGATTTTGATGTCAAAAACCCAGGAATTCTTGCATTCTATCCACCGCGGTCTGTAGAGTTTCTGTGCAAACCACATTCTGGTGACCGCGGTTTCCAGTTTATGGACCGCGGTCACCGGTACAGTATGTGCTTGTTCTGTTCTTCTGTGGCTACTGCGATCTTCAGTTCTTGAACCGCAGTCTACTGGTATTTGCTTTTAATTCCATCTCCTATTTGCCTCCTTCTGATGCATTCTTTTGTGTACTTCAACCTATATCTTGCAATACACGTAATTCCTTTCCCAGACATCATTTTCTCATAAAAGAATATTAAAACTATAGAAAACAAGGCTTAACAGTTATTAAACACTGTAAATCCCTAACTACATGCAACTATTGCTAATAATGCAATTCTTTACTTCTATTTTCTCTTATTTCCTATAAAATGCATCATTTTGCTTATTCTAATGTTAGTTTGCTATGTAACTAACAGCAGATTTCCTAGTCTTTGATGTTCAACCTTAACCTACTAGCACACGTTGTGCTATTGAATACAATCTATAATGTGTTTCTTCATTCTTGACCACCAACACATCCTTTTCATATCATGATACATCTTGATAGTCCCTGGTTTACCATATACCTAGACCTATGAGCTACTCTACAGAACTTTTTCCTCAAATCCCAATCTTTAGGTAGCCACAATCTGTCCCTATACCTCAATGTGCCATCTTGGGATACATTCTAGTATGGATAGTCATTACTCGTACCCTAGTCTTTATGCTCACTGTACTATTTGTGATTCTTCTGTTGGAGAATAATTGATTGTATATGGCAAGGTTGAACTCTCATCTTTGTTGAAATAGCAACTGAGATCGGTGTAAAACTAATATTCATCACACTAACTTGCTCAAGCATTTCTTTGGCTTCTAGTAATGGATTTCCACAGTTCTTGTAGAGTTTCAATCGTGGTTTCAACCACTATCAAGTGTTGTGTAGAGGTCTTAGACACGTGGTCCCTATGACCCTCAAGATCTCACCTATGTTGACTTCATCTCTATTTTTTGTTCATGCATGATCTATGGTATTGATAAGTAAAATATTGGAAGGAGGGTCGAGAAATACTTATAATATAGGGTGTTTCCTTATTCTTTGAGTGTAAACACCCATAATTTTTGAGAAGATTTTTTAAAAAATTAGATGAAATTACTCGAATAAAATTCTCAAGAAAACTATAAAATATAGTGTAATTCAGTTATAGAATGATACCCCAAAAATTTGTACAGAAATCTAGTAAATGAGAGTTCAAAATATACATATGAAATAATAATTGTGACTTTTCATTTCTAAATAATTGTTGAAATCACAAGAATTAGCAAGCTCAATCAGTATACTAAATTATGTACAAAGATTAGCAAGCTTCTCTTTACCCCAGTATAGAAAAATAGAAATATAGATAGGATTTAGAAACCCTTTTACGCCTTCTATTAGAAAATAGAAGTAAGAAACCAACAAAAAATAAAGCTGCGATTGTGGTTCTTGAGGACTGCGGTCCTCCTTGTGCGATCTTGTAGTCCTGCGTCTTGGGTTGTAAAGGAAAGGTTTGAGTCTTGACTGCGGTCCTGTGATATGCTCTATGAGAAAATCGCAGTTGTGTGGCAAGATTCCCCAACCCTAGTGCGTGAGAAAGAATTAGAAAGTGGATTATACATGCAAACCCTAATGTCAACACCTTGTGCGGCGCCACAATGAGGAATGGAAAGTTTCCTGTAATCGATGTCACAAACCTACCAATCTTTGACCCCTGAAACTCTAAATAAGGACCCTTCATGCTCACATTCTCCTCATCCCAGCAAGAACTGATACATCCTTCTTGTTCTTTCTTTTTCCCTTTGCCTTTTTCTTGGCATTTTTTCTCTCTTCTTGGGCTGTTCTAAATAGCAGTTGGGGGTTGAGAAAACGGAGTGCTACAAAAATTTTGTAGTAGTTGGGGTTGAGATAATGAAGTGCTGTAGAAATTTTGTAGTAGTTGGAGTTGAGGTAACAGAGTGCTGCATAAATTTTGGGTTACTAGTCGGAGAAATCTAAAAGAGATTCAATTGAGGCTTCAGAAGAGTAATACTTCTAAGGTGAAGATAATTTCTATCTTTTACTTTATTATTTTAATTTTAATGAGGCTTGTAATTGTGCTTGTATTTTGAAGATGAATATGGAGATGATTTCTATCTTTTACTTCATTATTTTAATTTTAATGAGACTTGCATGTGGGCTTGAGTTTTGAACATGAATGTTACATACATATGATTTATTTAATTTGATATGGCATAGATATGCATGATATTTAGAACATTGATACATGTTATGTATGAGCACATGAACTATGCTATACAACATGCTCTAGAATACTGTTCAATGCCTTTTAGCATGCTCACATGTTGTATACCTATTTTAATCCGTATATTGTGTGATTTGTCACTAAAAAAGGATTAATAAAGATCTTAACCATGTACCGACACAATAAGGGGAATCGCCGTGGGTATTTCCTAACTTGAAGAGCATACAGAAGGTCTCATTGAGAGGGATTGGTAGTCAAGTGAAGACTTCACCCTTGAGATAGGGTCATGAATAGGGTAATTGGCCTAGGGGGGTTACTATTCTAGACCTAATGGGAAATGTCGAGGAAGAAACCTTTTCGGTCTTAATGTCAATTTTAAATAAGAAATTTGTTTGAATCGCCTGATATACGAAAGTGTTTAGACATGCTTGTCTTGTTTGGTTGAAATAACAATTTAAATATTTAGAATGATCTACTGCCCTTTGTGCTCACCCTTCTATTCTAACATTTCAAGAAATTAAAAGAACGAGGCTACAAGATGGTTTTAAACTAAAAAATTGTTTTTTTTAAAAACCTCATAAAGTATTTAAGATGGGCATGTTGGCCCTAAGTCTTTTCTTGAAGACTTTTTAAGTCTTTTGTACAATTTTAAAGTTATTTCTACCATAACAAATATAAAGTTTTGTAACTCTGGAATATTTTATATCAATGAGTGATATTCAATTATTTTGAATTTCACATTCAAATGAATGATTTTGAAGTTGTTTATATATCAATGATTTTCATTTGTATTTTATGAAATATATTTTATAAGTTGAGTATTCAAGGAGTCCTACAAAATTTGGGATACAGAAAGAAAGAAAGAATTAAAGTAACATGCACCGTCTCTCCTTAGAAGGCCCAAGGGAGCTTCTCGAGAAACGCACGCGCGATGACAGCACGCCGGAGCACTGGCATAACGTCACATGGCAGGGGCTCGGTATGGGGAGGCGGGGTGTTACATTGAGCTCCCATGACCATCCTGTATACCTTACCCACATTTTTTACTCTTCTCCCTAGTTTAGTACTTGGAGAATGCACTCTTTTTCTCTTATTCAACTCATTTAACAAAGGGGGAGGATTAGGTTATGGTAGGACTAGCGCAGGATCATGTTTTGGCTTGATTTGGATGTTCTAACTAAAAAAAATTTAAGTGTTATTAAGAAGAATGGGGCTATCATATTGAGATTGGGTAATGCATGAGTCTAGGGAAGAGGATCAAGGTCTCATGTAAGCACATTTTTAACTTTAACCAATTTAGAAGCTTGTCATCACTTCACATTTTCATGTACTTTTCTTTTGCCAAATGGTTGAAATCTATGTCAAACCAAAATGTCCTATAAGAATCAAGTGTATTCTTGTATAGGCATGTGATGTGGCACTATGAAGACCATTAAATTAACACAAAAATCAATGCAAATGTATCCAAATGGCAATATACATATAATCTTTATTTATATTCATTTTTTTTAAATTTTCCTTGGTGTCTCATGTATTTCGATATAAAGCTCGTTGCCTAATTTTAATATAATGTATTGGCATTACACATAAATAAACTCTTAATGAGTCCCACAAAAATACGAACACATCTCAATTCAATCAATCTCCCTTACAACTTGATAGAAATTAATATCTGGTTAACTTATCACAAAACCAATCTAATCATAGATGAAATGAACAAGAAAAATTTTAAATGAATTTTTTTTTTTGAAATTGTAAAAGCAAACAAGTTTAATTTTGATGCATACAATCTGAAGTTTTCAAAAGCAAGAATGCAAGTAGTGAATATGCTATGCTCGGACTCTCCTCTTCGGGTTCATGGAGAGGGTATATATCTTTGAGATTGTGATAATGCGTGTCTTGCTGGAGAATGATTCTAGCTGTATATTAGATGCCCATAGTAGAATAGACTAAGTAATGGGGTTTTAATAATCATGTGTGAAGTTTAAAGTAGAGTATAATTCCATTAAGAATCATGCCATTGTATGATTTTGCTCCCGACAGTTACAATTTCAGCGAACTTAACGTGTTCGTATATGATATGGGTGGCGTTAGAATATATACCACATAATAATTCGAAAAAACTCAGGGCAATTGGTTTATTCGGAATCATAAATAAAAATAAATAAAATATTAGAAGAAAATAAACAAATAATTTACAAAGATGGGAACATATCTTATTGTTTTGGTTCTTGAAGGAGTGGTTCGAAGGTGCCCAAGTGTGAGCATTTTATCTAACTTGAAAGAGATGGATTGATGGAGACCTCAAAGATAGGTTCGATCGACGTAAACTACAAGAATATTTAAAAAGATTATGCCTTTGTTTGATTCATAATTTAAACATTATTTTATATATCTAACATTTGATAAGTATATATATATTTGGTCGACTAAGTTTAAAACTGATAATTTAAATAATTTTAAAAAATAGCAAAAAAATCAATTAATTTTTTTTTTTTTTGCTTTTTAAAGTTATATTAAGTTTTTAAATTGCATAATGAACACCAACTAGATTTTTTTTATTTTGTTAGAAATATAATATGGTCATTAAAAGTAATTTTTATCACTTATTTTGGATGAAAATTTTTTTTTAGGTCTTAAAGCTCAATCAATTAAATTCAAGAGGTATATATTATCTAAGATATATAGGGTCCAAAGGGTGAAATGAGAAGAAAATGACGTATTTGAATAATTAGATAAAGAAGGGTGCATGCAATTTGCTTTCATAAGATCCTTAAAAGGTAAAATTGACTTTATAAAAGAATGAATTACTATAAGTAAAAGTTTAATACTTAAACTATGATCTGAATTACTTGAAAAAAAATCAAGAGAAAGATGATCAAAGAAAGACAAAGAAGATGTTAAGCTTATTTTTATAGAAGAAAAGAAAACAAATAGAGTACTCATCAACCCAACTAACTGATCCAACAGTTTGAATTGAACCTATTAGGTTGGTTAGGGTTGAGTTGATTAACCGACTGAGCAGATTGAGTTGAACCTGTTAGGGTTGAGTTGATTCATGGATTGGGTCCTTAAAAAACATGGGTAAACCAATCTAAACCAGAAGTTTCAGCTTTATACATAACTTTTGAATAAAGATTTACAATTTTCATATTGAATATTAAATCTAAACTATAGATTCTCAAAGCATGATTCTCTCCAAATTTATATGTATCTTATGACAATCTAATTTATATGTATACACACATATATCAAAAGAGCAGTGATGCCATTGGTATATGCGCTCAACCTTTGTATTGCTGTTTTGCAAATCGTTATTACTATCTGTCAATATGTAATATTAATAGACTATTTATGGCAAAATAATAATAGAAAAAAAACAAGCAAATCTAATCTGATCAGCTCGACCAAATTCAAATTGAACCTAAATATTTGTGTTAGAAGATAAATTAGGTTGGATTAAGTTTTGAATTTAGTAATATGAATTATTTAGATTGAATTAGGTTTTGACTGACCTAGGATAGTACATAGGATTTTGAGCTAAGGCCTTTCACTAGTATTTTCACACCATTGAATTCGTTGGTGTTCTTGGAGGGGAAATATGCAATTTATTAACAAGGGATTGCATCTAAATCAATTCAATTGAGGTTTGAGCCACAAACGTGTATTCCACTTCAGTGCTACTGTGAAACCATAAGTACTTGAATTTTACAACACCAAGTTACCAAGTTTCATTTCAAATAAACACAAGATTCCCTTGTAAACATTTTTGTCATTTAAGGAGTTGGTCTAGTTTTGCTACACAACACGGTTCACTTTGAGAAGAAGAAACAACTTTGGAGAACAAGCTTTGATGTGGTTAAGGTAATGTATAACTAACTCTCTATCATGCAATCTAATAAATAAAGGCATAGATGCAAGAGATGAAAGAAACTATGTTTATTAATTATATAATTGAATTATGGTCTAGTATGACTCAAATATTAGTGTGCCATAACAATCCCTTAAAGAGTGGGATCTTCGAAAAGAGTTTGATTTGTGGTAGTGTCCAATGAAAGAACCAGTTGGAGTGCAATTTTGTTCTTAAGATACAAACCAACAAATATGGATCATTAATATACTTTTCTTGAGTAACATGGGTCATTTGGGTCTTAGTGCCTAGGTTCCCAACCTGTGGCGAAGCTTGCTGCTCCATGCTCATTGTAGGAGTCACAGTGGTCTAGTAACTCTCCTTGGTTTTGTTATCTATGTTAACCATTACAATTGCAACCATTTCATCCTTATTTAGATGCTAAATGTGATTTCAACCATTAGTCAATCAAAGACTATCATTTTATTCATAATTTTGTCCTTTAATTACGTAAACCATATTTTTATTAACAAAAGCCAATATGATTCAAACATGGCTTATTGCCCAAGAAAAATTTCAACATTTCCTAAACTAGCCGAAGAATCCAATGAGTTTTTCCTTTTCCTTAACAGTTCACCACGGTCAACTTCTTTTTCTTCTTCTTCTTCTTCTTCTTCTTCTTCTTCTCTCTTGGTTTTCATCATTTTTCGCATAGTCTTTCTTGTTTGTTCAATGATTCATTCAAGTGTATCGAAGTCTCATTCCTTGGGTTGTGGCATCTTATGTCAAATATCAAGGTGTATGCCCTCATTATATTCCCTCATTTCTTTGATTTTGTGGGAGGACTTCTTCAGTACTTTTAGAGTGTCACCAATGCACCCCCCTCTATTATTATAATATCACACATCGCCTGTGTACGGGAAAGATCTTGTGTTAATAAGTGTTAGGAGGTGTTTTACTCATGCCAACTCATTTTGAAAAACCCCAAACGAGGTCAATCCTAAAGGAAGACGTGGCTAAAGTGAGGACAGTATCGGTATGACTAGCTCTGTGACTGTCTTGTATTGTAATATCCCAATAATTTTTAAAACTTTTTAAATAATAGTTAAAATAAATAAATATAAAATAAAATACTTAAAAAATATAAATTTTAATTCTCAGTTTTAAGAAAAACTAAAGACAAGTTTTTAGGGCCAAAAGGTGAAATTTGACTTTTAGGAATAAAAAGGCAATTTTACCATCCAAGGGTAAAATGGTCATTTCATCTAAATACTCCTACATGTGTACAAATAAAAGTGACTTGTAAATATTTACACAAAATAGAACTAGAGGACCTAAAATTTTTATTAGAAAATATTAAAACTTAGTAAAAATTTAATAAAATCAAGTATATGTTTACATAGTGTATTGCACATAAAATAAAAATAAAAATAAATAAATGAATAAATTTAATTTAGTGGTATGAAGAGCCATTTGAAAAAAAAAAGAAAGAAAAAAACTGAGGATATATACATGAAAATAATGTATATACACATATATACATTATATATACATGTATATATTGGTTAAAAAATAAAAATAAAAATAAAATAAATAATTAATTAAAAATATTATTTAAATTTCATCAACTAGTAAAAGAATTAATAAACTTAAATTGGAACACAAAATATAAAAATAAAAATGAGAAACTATAGAGAAAAGAGTATAAAATAGGTGTATTTAGATATATAAGGGGGTATTATATTGTATGCATAGTCTTCACATGTAATTTTAGTTCCCAAAGACACACAAAGTCAAAATGGTCCCTAAGGCATTCATATCCTACATCCCATATGAGTTAAAAGAGGAGAAATTGGATTAGGACCAAACTCTACAAGATATTACAACAAAAAGACTCCTAAATACACTCAAATTCTCTCTTGTCCTCATCAAACAAACCCAACTTCTATCCTAATCTAAAAGTGGTGCTCCCTCATCATTCTCCTCCCAAATTTTGACTTCTCTCCTCCCCGAGTCGTTCCCACTAATTAACACAATAAGAAGTTATACAAAAGTTGAGATTTTGTGTCATAATCCATCATCAAGCCATTCAATAAGGTAAAATGCTATTTTATACATTAGATCTATGCCTTTTCTTCATTCTTTCTCATCTTTTGAGGATCAAACCTCCATCAACAACTTTTGAGACTTTCCTTGTTTCCACCATTAAAATAGAAACATAAATCAGTCCAAAAGGATCCAAGAGTTCTCTTTTGAAGCACACATCATCAACGAGACATTCTGGGGAACGACAGTAAGCTATAATAGTTTTATTCCTTTCTAAATGTCACTTTTTGATCTCTAGCAATTAATCTAATGCTTTAGAGGATTATAAGTTTATGGAAATAGGAAAAGTTGAAGGAAATCAAGTTTACATGGAAGAAGGGATCAAATATGCATGTGTGATCATGAAACCAAGGATTATGCATGTCATATGATGGGTGTAGTGATCAATACGGTAAAATATGGTAAATAATGCATTGTTTGATGAAAAACCAACACGTTAGGTTGCTGAAAAATCATTAAAATAGTTGTACAAGATGTTAAGATGTTAATTTTAGGACAAAAGATAGAGCATAAAAACAAGGCGTGAATGCATGAATTAATTAGTGCATATGAATGATTAAGGGGTGGATGAGTGTAATTGCATATGGGGTGATGTTTCCACACATTTTGATGTCAAAAATCAGAAAGTTAGGTTGCTGGAAAATAATGATCTCAGTTGCTTATGATGTTCACAATAGGGTGTTATGAAGGGACATATAAATAAGATATGTATGCATGAAACAATTAGACTATATGCATGTTTAAGGAATGGTTGAGGATGATCACTAGTGGTGTGTTGTTTGATTCATGTATAAGTAAAAAAACTAGCAAGGTGGTTTGCTGAAAATTGATGGTTAAACATGCCTAAGAGGTTAGAAATGGGTGTAAGACCTTAATATTGTAACACCCTGGCTCCCGAACCTTAAACGTTTGTCATAGGTGACGTATTTGTTTCGCAACTTGAGGCTTAATTACATTCGTATGCAGTCACTCTTGCTTTCTATTCGAAAACTAGGATATTACTATTTCTCACATCACTCATTCTCATTTCCTGGTTGCACCAAGGAATATCCCAAAGTACAAAAAGTGCATAAATGAATTGGCTTAGAAATAGATTAATAATAACATTGAGATGATATAATAAATGAAAAAGAGTTTAATTTAATATTAAAATTGAGAACAATCTATGGGCTTCATGGCCGAGTGTCAACGACTAATATCTGGCTTAGTGGTAGACCTTCAACTAATAACAGAAATAAATATGGTGGGTCATGTGCCCTACAAATGAAAAATAGAAAACAAAGTTCATTTCCTACAACGTCCTCAACTTGGAGGTATATTACTACTGATAACTGTTTTCATATTACTTGTCAGCACAAATATCTTCAATGCTTACCTGAAAAAAAGTGAGTGGGGTGAGCTTGAGAGCTTTGTGGATTGTACACAGTACATCTCAAGTATTATTAAAGTCAAAATACAAAACATGCAAACACTTATCCAACATCATGTGATTTAATAGTTTAATTGTTTTGAGTTGACGTGAAGATCGAAAGGACCTTCCCCAATATCCCCCATTAGGCCTAGAATATAGAAAGTAACACCTATAGGCCAGTTATCCATTCATGGCCCTATCTTAGAAGTGAAGTTTGAACTCAACTATTAGTCCCATATTACTACTACGACAATAGCATTAAGAACCGCTTGGGTTGGGAACACCCATGATGACACTAGACCACTACCACAGCCTCAACATCACCGTGCCGGTATGTGGTTAAATCTCTTAATCGTCTTTATTTAGTGACCACTAGCATACTCCCAGTAACAACACATTTTAATAAGCTTCATAAGGCGCATATAACATTTCTTCTGAACAGTATTTGATATTCATATATCACACAACATGCTATCAACACTATAAAAGACGAGCATTCCTCTACACAACTGTCAAACATATCCCTAACATACTTGTAAACATTCAATAAAAGTAAACAACCAATCATGCTTCATATTTAGAACCAAAATAATACTAAAGAGTATGAGTATTCATCCTCACCTTTGATGCTTGAATCCTTTTGAGCTTAGTATTCCAAGCCTTCTCAAGTCTTCAACCTTCTTTCTTTACTCAAGAAGAGAGAAATGGGACCCTTTTTTGCTTGTGCTAGAAGAGAACTAAGAAGAAAAATGAAGAAGATAAGAATGAAGAGACTCTCTTTCTCTTGAGAATTAAGAAAAGAAGAATGAGATGAAATGGTTTGAGGGGAAGAGAATGGTGCTATTTATAGACAACCTTAGCCAATTATTATACTATTCATATTTTAATATATATACCACCTTCCCATTCCACTACTCATATTTTAATATATATCACCACCCCATTGTACTATTCATATTTTAATATATACCACTACTCTATTCCACTACTCATATTTTAATATATATTTTAATTTATTTTTTTGTGGAATTACTTTTGGGATGATTATGATAATGACATTTTTTTTGTTTTCATGTAAATTTACAATTCTACTCGTAAAAGACAAAATTGTCATTCTACACCTGAGTATTTAATGTGTTTTTACAATTTAATGAACTCATTTGTATATTCTTAATATTTGAGAATTTTTCAAGGTATTACAATTTACTTTCTTTAAAATAAATTTCATTCTCGAAATTTGTACTTGCTCGTTTTAATGTTGTTTGGTCAAGTATTTTTGGTGAAGAGGGCTGGGTATTTTTTTTCATCTCACTTTCCAGCTCTTAAGTTGCCTCTTCTACTCCATGATGCTACTAGAGAACTATGACTAAGGGAATGTCTTTCTTTCTCAAGCTTTGCACCTTGCAGTCGAAGATCCTAATTGCCACTTCTTCATACATGGCATTGTCTTGGATGTCCACCTCCTCCCAATAGATTATGTGAGAAGGGTCGAGTTCATACTTCCTTAGCATTGACACATAGAACACGCTGTTTGATATATCTAACTCATAGGTGCATTCTCCAATTTTTCTTAGCATTTTGAATGGATTGATAAATCTAGGTGAAAACTTTCCTTTGTATCCGAACCTCTTGATTCCTTTTTGAGGGCTTATCCTTAAGAACACTCTATCACCCACCTAGAACTCAAGAGGCCTTCTCCTTTTATTGGCGTAATTCTTTTGTCTACTTTGTGCGGTAGCCAATCTCTTATGTATCTATTTTACTTAATTGTTCATGTTTTCTACTAGATTAGACCCAATAAGCACGTGGTCCTCAAGTTTAGCCTAACAGGTTGGCGATTTGTAGGGCCTCCCATAAAGAGCTTCATATGGAGCTATTTTCATACTTGCCTGATAACTATTGTTATAGGCAAACTCGCCAAGTGTAGGTAGATGCTCCAGTTTCCTCTTAAGTCAAGGATGCAAGACCTTAGCATGGCTTCTAATGTCTAAATGACTCTCTCAGACTGGCCATCAGTTTGAGGATGGAAAGCAGTACTTATGGTGAGTTTGGTGCCCAACTCCTTCTGCAGACTCTGCCAAAACACTGATGTGAACTGAGAATTTCTGTCTGACACTATGGTTTTAGGCACACCATGAAGTTGTATTATCTCCTTCACATAAAGTTCTCCTAGCTTACTAACTTGGTTTATGGATCTAATAGACAAGAAATGTGCCACCTTAGTGAGATGATCCACAATGACCCATACAATATCTTCTCCTTTTTGGTTTCGAGGAAATTCGGTGACAAAGTCCATGACAATGTTATCCCACTTCCATTCAGGGATTGAGAGAGGTTGTACCATTTTGGTGCAATTTTTATGCTCAGCCTTTCCTTGCTGATAGGTTAGGCATTTAGAGACATACTTAGCTATGTTTCTTTTCATTCCTCACCACCAATAGGTCTTTCTGAGGTTTTGATACATCTTGTCTCCACCTGGATGCGTTGTGTATTTAGTTTGATGTGCTTCGTCGAATATGATCTTTATGCTTTGCAAATCTTGAGGAACATAGATTCTATCTCCAAGTCTCAACACGCCTTTGGTGTCAATTCTAAAATTTGTATGTTTGCCTTGTTTGACTCATTCAATTAGAGTCATGATCCATTTATCTTACCTTTGCTCTTTTTTGATTTGATGCAAGGGGTCTGATTGGCAAGTTCTGTTGTAAAAGTATACTTGCTTCTCATATGAATGACACCCAAGTTGAAATCCTTGATTAACTGGTACATTTGACCCTTTTCCTTATCTTGTTTCCACCACTACCTTGGCCATCCTTGAATGGTAATGTAGTTGAAAATCATAATCTTTAAGGAATTTCATCCATCTTCGCCGTCTAAGATTTAAGTCCTTCTGGGTGTAGATGTATTTCAGACTCTTGTGATCTAAAAATAGATCGAATCTTTCACTATAAAGATAGTGTCTCCAAATTTTTAAGGCAAAATCAATGGCCACTAATTCTAGGTCATGTGTTAGATAATTTTTTTCATGAACCTTTAGTTGTCGCGAAGCATATGCAACAACCATTCCTTCTTGTATCAACACTGCACCCAATCCATTCTGCGAAGCATCAATATTCAGAACATATCCAATACTATGTGTAGGAGTGATTAAGATGGAGGCTAAAGTCAATTTCCTCACATTTCTCATCCCAATTGAATTTAACTCCTTTTTTGGTTAATTTTGTCATGGGTTCAACTAACTTTGAGAAATCTTGGATGAATCTCCTATAATATCCAACCAAGCCTAAGAAAGTTCTGATATCTATCACAGTTTTAGGTTGCTTCCAGTTTGTGATAGCTTCCACCTTATCGAGATCTACTGAGATGCCTTCTGCTGATACTACTGAGCCAAGGAATTTGACCATTTTCATCTAGAATTCACACTTACAGAACTTGACACATAGTTGGTTTCTTCTAAGTGTATCCAAGACAATCTTTAAGTGTTCAGCCTTCGACTTGACGTAAGTTAGGATGTCATCTACAAATACCACTACAAATTGATAGAGGTATTGTCTAAACACTTGGTTCATCAGATCCATAAATGCAGCTAGTGAATTAGTTAAACCAAACAACATCACTGTGAACTCAACATGCTTGTATCGAGTCCTAAAGGTTGTCTTATGTATATCCGACTCTCGAATTCTCAATTGATGATATCTTGACCCAAGATCAATCTTAGAAAAATAAGTGGCTCTCCTCAATTGATCAAATAAGTCATCTATCATTGGCAAGAGATACTTATTCTTTATTGTCGCATGATTTAACTTTCAATAATCAACACACGACCTCATGGATCCGTCTTTCTTTTTTACGAATAATATAGGAGCTCCCCATGGTGATTAACTAGGTTGAATGAATCCCTTTTCACGGAGTTCATCCAATTGTGTCTTGAGTTCAATCAACTTAAATGGTGTCATTCTATAGGGAGGAATGACTATAGGATTTGTGTCTGGATGTAGTTTAATCTTAAACTCTACCTGTCTGTGTGGTGGTAGTACAAGTAAATCATCTCGGAACACATCTGCATATTCCTGTACTATGGGCATCTCTAGAATCTTCTTAGGTTTTTCAGATCTAGTATCTTCTTCTAGCAATTGTTTGAAGTTTTTGCTATATTCTAAACTATTTAACATAACTGTCATAGGACACCGGGGTAGACTCTGCGTATCTCCATTGATTTTTACCAACTCTCCGGAGGGGCAGTCGATCTGAGCCTGGTTTTGAGTCAACTAGTACATGCTCAATATCACATCATACCCTTGGAAAGGTTATACCCTAAGGTCGGTGGTTATCAGTTTGTCTCCAAATCTCAATTCACATGTACAAACTTTTTAGGTAACTATAGTATCTACAATGGGAGTGGACACATACAATGGTTTTGGTGGTGTGACAATCCTAATTGTAACTTTTTAGCTAAGTCTTCTGACACAAATGACCTAGTAGCACCCAAATCGAATAATCTCTTAACAACAACATTAAATAGTAGAAATATGCCTTCGACAACTAGAGTTGGGTTTGCCTATCCATCCTCTATAGCAAATACTTAGGATTGATTCTGTTTGCTTTGTTGTTGTTGCTGCTGCTACTATTGGGGTTGAGTTGGCGTTGTTGTGGCTATTGCTGTCCATGTCCACTTTAGTTTCTACCCTAATAATTGTTATGTCCTTGGTTTTGCTTCTGAGGCCATCAGTTTTGATACTCCTTCACAAGGTGTCCTTTCTGACGACAATTGTCGTAAGCTCCTTCTCTCTAAGCTAATTACTTGTCTATTTGGTTATTGTTTCGTTGCTTCTATGATTGATTCTTGTTTTGTTTCTTCTGGTTCTCTTTGAACTATTTGCCATTATTCGACTCCTTGCTCTTGTTCCTTAACTTTTGCTCGAAGTTGAGTTCTTGCTTCAATATTAATGCCTTTTCCACGATGTTTCTGTGTGTCTTTAGGCCCATTGGCATTATCACTTTTTAGATTTTGATCTTGAGACCTTTGCGAATTGGTTGGCCTTCATCTTCTTCTTCCTGATGAACTCAGGTAGAAATTTGATCTCATATTTGGCTACTGTCAAGTCCCTCTGGTTTATCCTAACAAAATTAGACTGCATCTTCCTCAGCATAGCCTCTGGGAAGAATTTCTGATAAAATATTTCCTTAAATTTTTCCTAGTTCATTTGTTGGCATCATTACAAGTGTACAAAATTGCAATAGTAATACACAGCAAAATACTAGATTATCGTCCTCTGGGAATGGTTTGTGGTTAAAATCTTAAATCCCAATTTAATTTTAGTGTCAATTTTATTAAGGCTTAGAAACAAGTTGAGTATTAAAAACTTAAATTAAATCAAAAGTGAATTGAAAACAAGAAAATATTGAATTAAAAACTATGTGAATCAAGTATCTAGGATTGTTAGATATCAAGTATTCCCCCTCAATTCCTATTTCAATTAATCTTATTTTTAATTTTGTAGGTTATAACACTTTTACTAATACCTTCTCCCAAGGCGCCTTAATACCTATTAGTCAATTTGCCTAATACCCCATCTCGAGGCGTATAGTTAACAAACTAATGCATCCAGATCCTAATTCATGTGCAACCTCCTAAAGAATCAACAACCTCCATGTCAATTGATTGTTCTAGGTTTATATTTTGATTATCCAATTGTTAAACCTATCTCCTGAGTTAGTTTGACAATCTAAAATCAATCTATCTATGACTAGTAGATAAATACCATTAAGATCAAAAAATATAAAACAAAACATTAGAATAGATTAATTAAAACTTAGAATCAAAGGTTCTTACAATTGAAATCACATCCTAGAAATTAAAAGGACTTAGCCAGACATAGTGGAGAAATCACAAATCAAAGAGTTGAACAAATAGAAAATCATACTAAAAGCTTAATCTTATTCTCCAGTTCTTCTTCCTTGTTCTGCTTTCTCTTCTACTCTGGCTTGGCTGTCACAGTAGTAAAACTGCATGATGACTAAAACCTAATGCAAGGGACTATTTATAATGTTTTCCCAAAAGACCCGTATAAACCCCTCATCAAACACAAACTTGAGACGTAAATTAACACCCCTACTATGGTCCAGGACTGCGACTACACGATCGTCCCAAAAAATCCAAAAATCCACATGAACTTGTGCCCATCTTCATTGTAGGACCGCGGTCCTCCATGGGGAGGTTGTGGTCTTGTGCTCACATTCCCAACTTAATTGTAGGATAGTGGTCCTGCTAGGGGAAACGTGGTCTTGACGCGCAAATGTGGTGATTTTCACTATTCTCGTCTTGTTGTGTGAAACAAATGGCCTTGAATGCTCACACTTAGACACTTTTAGGCTGGATCTTCATTTGGGCTGCTCTTTCCTTGTTATTGGCTTGTAATGTTGAACTACTTGCTTGGACTTGTTTCATGTGTAAAGATTCATAGGTTTTAGCCATCTTTTGTATTTGTTTTCGCTTTTTTTCCTTAGTTTCGAGTTGTGTATCTTCACCCATTTAACCTTTATCTGCATAAACAACTAGAAACCTTTCTAGAGCATTGTATCACACATAAAAGCATTTAAAAACCATATTGAAGTTCTCTAAAATAGTAAATAACAAGCAATACTAATATAAATGATAATGCACCTAATTATAAAGAAATATGTCCTAATTCCTATCTAACCAATGCAAAACATATATAAAATATATATAATATGACTAGTATGCAATGCAACTAACACGAACATTGGTGTTCGAATATGCTGTTAGCATCTTCCACCAACTCCTAGCTGATCCCTAAAAATGATGGGTGGCAAGCACAACTCTACGGGGACCCGTTGCCCCTAACACATCGAGATGCTTCTTGAGCTCCTAGTACTAGTAATCAATTGTTATGCTATCAGATTTGCCATCAAACTAAGATGGGTAAAGTTTCTATAACTCCAATAGCATTGGCCTTTGTTCCTTGTCCTCAATGTCATTTTGTGCCCTCTGATAGACTAGAACCTCAAGCATGGTTACTGGCTACTACCTCATAATCTACTCCTGACATTGAACTTGTATATGTAGCTGTGGAGCTGCCTATGGTTGTACCTGTGGCAGTGCCCTCACAACTTGCTTGAACACTTATCAAAAGATTTCAACCACCAAATCTGGTGATAACATCATTCCAACTGGAGCTGCTGTTGCCACCAGTGCCCTCTGATCCTTTGACTAGATTTGTTAGTGTTTTCAGCCTTGTCACATTTTCGTGGGTTCTTGCCATTATCTACAAGTCAAAAGCCATTTTAGTATCTGATAAGGTATCATAACGAAGAATTGTATTCTCGATTCAATTCAATTTGAATGTATGCAAAACCCATCTTTTCTTATCTTCGAGATATAAAATAAATTTCTAGACCTGTGATAATAGCTATCTTTCTTAGGTTATTTGTACATTTCTTCATGTTTTCGTTTGTGCTATCATGACTCTAGATTCATATCTCCAGGTTCTTGATTTAATCAATGACCTATCAGTTCATGCTTCTAAGTTTTGTTTGAGGATTTTCAAAGTCCTCTAATGTTTTAGGGTATAAAGTTTTGGTTTCATGATCACTAAACAAGTGATATACATATTCATGAAGATAGCATATATTTAAATAATTATTCAATCATACAATTTCACGTTAGCATAGCAAAATTCCAAGCTTCCACCCTTGCCTTCAAGTTTGAGTGTCCCATACCACTGTTGCTCATCGACACAGGCTTCTACTCGATGATCTTACTACACCCAAACAATTTCATTAATGTCTCAACAACTATACTTAATTGTTCCATACTAGCTAGGCATAGGAAAATCAGTTTTTCCAAAGTCACCAGTCATTCACCACACATGGCTCATTAATCTCTGCGTCTAGGATTTCTCTATAGCTTTGAATTCCTATGCGTCTCATATTACATAGAAACCAAAGATGCAGGATCTCCTGATCTGGTGTCTTGACCAAAAAAGGTGTTTTGTTTTTACACGTTTTTAGTCTCTAAGATATGCCCTAAAAATTTTTATTTATGATCTCCTATGCCACCCTTGCAACACCTAAGTCTTTGCCTATGGTCTTTTTTTTTCCAAACCTAGGGTTTCATCTCTTAGCTAAAAGGTCCTTCCATCGAACCAACAACCCATATCCCTTTTCTAGTACCACCTTTGGTTCCATCTTCGTACTCTAGTGATTTTCTTTGCCCATAAATACCACCTCCTAGTTTTCTCATAGAAAATAATTATGTTCTTCAACTTTGACTACTTGTATGAGTTGGTGGAACAACCTCTAGTCGGGCAATGAGACTGAAGTCTGCTTAGCAACTGACCTTCTAAAATGGGATAACCCATCTCCTTTTCAATGTTTAGCTTTACTTGGAACAAGGCATACACACTATCATCTTAACTTGTGATCTTTGTATCTAAACAAAACACTTAGAACATATATCTCTTTTAAAAAACAACCTTTCAAAATGATTTTGAATTTCAAAACAGGAGGTAGGGCATTTTAAGTTAACTCGTAATATAGGTCTTACCTGATGAGTCAACTCTTTCTAACTCTGCCCGATACATCTACTGACTGAGTTCTGATACCACCTTTGTAACACCCCGACTCCTGAACCTTAAACATTCATCATAGGCAATGTATTTGTCTTGCTGCTTGAGACGTAATTATATTTGTATACAATCACTCCTGCTTTTTATTCGAGAGCTAGGATATTACTATTTCTCGCATCACTCATTCTTATTTCCTAATTGCACCAAGGCATATCCCAAAGTACAAAAAGTGCATAAATAAATTAGCTTAGAAATTGATTAATAATAGCATTGGGATCATATAATAACCGAAAGAAGGTTTTGATTTAATATTGAAATTGAAAACAAATCTATGGGCCTCATGGTCGAGTTTCAACAACTAATATCTCACTTAGTGGTCAACCTTCAACTCATAAACAGAACTAAATATGGTTGGCCTTATGCCTTACAACTGAAAAATAGAAAATAAAGTTCATTTCCTTCAACGTCTTCAATTGGGAGGTATAATACTACTAATAACAGTTTTTATATTACATGTCATCGCAAGTATCTTTAATGGTTACCTAAAAAAAGTGAGTGGGGTAAGCTTGAGAGTTTAGTAGATTGTACACAGTACATCTCAAGTATTATTAAAGTCAAAATACAAAACATGCAAACACTTATCAAACATTATGTGATTCAACAGTTCAGTTGTTTTGAGTTGACGTTAAGATCGAAAGGACCTTCCCCAGTATCCCCCATTAGGCCTAGAATATAGAAAGTAACGCCTACAGGGCAGTTACCCGCTCATGACCTTATCTTAGGAGTGAAGTCTAAACTTGGCTATTAGTCCCATCTTACTACTGCAATAGTAGCATTAAGACCCGCTTGGGTTGGGAACACCTACAATGACACTAGACCATTGCCACAGTGTCAGCATGACTGTGCTAGTACGTGGTTAAATCTCTTAATTATCTTTATTTAGTGACCACTAGCATACTCCTAGTAACAACACATTTTAATAAGCTTCGTAAAACACATATAACATTTCTTCTAAACAGTATTTGATATTCGTTTATCACACAACATTCTATCAACACAATAAAAGACAAGCAATCATCCACACAACTGTCAAACATATCCTTAACATACTTCTAAATACTCAATAAAAGTAAACAACTAATTATGTTTCATATTTAGAACCAATTTAATACTAAAGAGTATGGGTATCCATCCCCACCTTTGACACTTAAAGTATTCTGATCTTAGTATTTCAAGCCTTCTCAAGTCTTTAACCTTCTTTCTTCACTCAAGGAGAGAGCAAGGAGACTCTTTTTCTCTTGAGCTAGAAGAGAACTAAGAAAAATGAAGAAGAGAAGAATAACAAAAATAACTTTCTTTTGAGAATGAAGAAGAGAAGAATGAGAGGAGATGGTTTGAGGGAAAGAGAAGGGTAATATTTATAGGCATCTTTAGCCAATCACCTCATTTCACTATTCATATTTTAATATATATACCACCACCAAAGCATTAGCCGAGTGAAATGGTTCAATTGTTTTCTAGTTGGCTTTTTGAATAAAAGGGTTAACCTCGGTGTTCTCTCCTTGTATTCACATCAAGAAAAAAAAGTAGGTGGCATGTCTATGCAACTTTATAGACACTTTCCAAGGGTTATAGGGAGACACCAATCACCTAACATCTGAGAACTAGTGACATTGCCATCATTCCATCTCAGGGAGCTAGGAACACACCCATCGTTCCATTTTCAAAAACTAGGGACACAACCATTGTTCCTTATCCTGAGACTACCCACAGTGATACCCCATGGACCATTGCATTGGCACATGGTTCTGTTCTTAATTAAGTTATTTCAATTATTACATAACATAACGTTCTTAGCATGCTCATTATCTCATAATTTAAGAAACATGGTAACATAGATACGTTCAGCATGTTTGCCATCTCATAAAGTAAGAAACATGGTAACACGGGTATATATTGTGAAAGTGCATATATAGCAGCATAGATTCATAAAGATCGTGTCGTTTAGCATACATCACGAACACATAAAGTCATAGGATTCAAATCTTGTTCAAGGGTACCCTAGCATGCTTCTAAGTGTTCAATCAATGAAAATAGATATCATGTTTAGTATTTAAAACATAGATAATACTAGGGGGTAGGGTAATCACTTCTACCTACCTATTGATTTCCTCAAACCCTTGTATAGTTGCTTCAATCATCTTGAGTTGTCAACCTTTTAATTATAAATCATTACTCTTATAAATTGAAGTAATCTAACATTTTGAAACTGTAATCTAATAACTCTTATTTCAACAAAGTATCTCATGTGCAAAGTAGCATTTTAGACAGGTTAAAGTGTTGATTTGCTTCATTGTACCACAGTAGAAAGGAAGAATATCGTGATAACTAGAATGAGTAGGTGAAGAACAAGAAGAGAAAAATGATGCATTATCACAGTAACCACAATAAATATGTGAGGGATAGGAAGAAAGAGTTGATGCATTACCTCGGTAACCTAAACAATGATGGAAGAAGGATGAAAAGGAAAAATACGCACTACTGTGATAATGCGATACCATTACTGCAGTAACCAAAGAATGTATGGGAAACAAAGTAAAAAACGCGAAGTATCGTGATCACCATCATGAAAACGTCATTTCACGCTTCTCTCATCTCTTGTTTTCCCTTTGTTCATGGCAATCCAACACATCAAACCCTAGACAATAAAGCATGCATTTGGTATGAAGGAAAGCTTTATACCTCACTGTTTTGCTAGCAACTCTATAATCACCACCAAAACTACAACAATGTCTTCTTGAATTGCATTGGATGGTTTTGTTTTGACGTAAAAAAATGAATATAGTTTTAAATGGTGTGACAAAAAGGTGAAAGAGACATGGATTTCTTGTTGAAAATATTTTATTACCTCATTATAGTTGTCTGTTGTGATATTATAGTAAAAAATCCTTAACCACACGTGCGGTTTCTTCTATTTCAACTTGTGGGATAGTTGAGAAAAGGTGGAGTGAAGAGGAATCAGTTTAGAATGTGAGGGGAGGAAGGGAGGGTCGACACAAACGGCTGGCCCTGGTTCACGGAATGAAAGCTGCAACTTTTGGTTTGAATGAATAATATTAGGGTTATGCATAGAATTTAACTTATATTTTTCACGTATTACTGCAGTAGTGCAATCCATTACTACAGTAACCAAAACAATGTTGTATTCTACATTTCTAGGAAAATTTCACGTGTTACCTCAATAATGTCATTCAGTACTATGGTAACTAGAATATTATATGGCATGTTCATGTTTTTTATTGTTATTTCTATGTTTCTTTTTTAATTTCATACTACATTTGTACATTATTCTAAGTTAAATAAGCCTTGTATTATTTGATTATGAATAAATTTTTAATTTCTGTTTATTTTAATTTTTACATTAATTACCTCCAAAATATTTAGAGTGGTTCATCAACTTTTAGGGTATTATAATCTACCCCCTTATAAGAAATTCGTCCTCGAAATTTAGAGGGAATGACTTACTTGTGTGATGTTGTTTAGTTAGGCGCATCAAGTGAAGAGGTGGAGTACTTCTTCTACATCTGTTCTCTCCTCTAAGTCATGATGTCTCTAAAGAACCTTGGCTAAGTTGATGTCTTTGGTTTTGAGACTCTTCACCTTACGATCTAGTATTTTGATCGTTGGTTTCTCATAAGTCGCATTATCTTAGATATCGATTTCCTCCAAGTGTATGATATGAAAGAGATCTGGTTCATACTTTTGCAGCATCGAAACATGGAATATGTTGTGGATCGAGAACATTTTATTTGGCAGATCCAGCTCGTAGGCATATTCACCAATCCATTAAATTATGTCGAATGGATCAATGAATCTTGGTGATATTTCCCTTTAAGTCCAAATCATTTAATCCCCTTCCGAGGGCTAATCTTCAAAAATGCTCTATCACCCGTTTAAATCCTCAGAGGCCTTCTCCTCTTATCTGCATAACTCTTTTGCTTACTTTGAGCAATGGCCAAACTCTTTTGGATCTCCTTGACTTGATTATTCATTTTCTCCACTAAATCAAGCCCTCTAAGCACATGGTCTTCAAAGTCAACCCAACAGGATGGTGATCTTCAAGGTCTACCATAAAGGGCTTCATACGGGGCAATTCATATATTCTCCTGATAGTTGTCGTTATAGGAGAATTTTGCCAAGTGCAAATATTGGCTCCAATTGCCCTTGAAATCCATGATGCAAGCTCTCAACATGTCTTCCAATATTTGTATGACTCTCTCAGGTTACCCATTTGTCTCAGGGTGGAAAACCATGCTCATAGTAAGTATACTTCCCAATTCCTTTTGCAGGCTCTACTAGAATTAAGATGTGAATCTGAAATTTCTTTTGACACTACGATTTTTCGCACGCGATGTGGCCTTACCACTTTTTTGACATAAAACTCAACAAGCTTGCCGACTGGATTTGTGGATTGTATGGGTAAGAAATGAGTCGCCTTTGTGAGAGGATCCACAATCACCCAGACAATATGTTTCATCTTTTTGTTCTTAGGTAGATTGTTGACAAAACCCATTGCGATGTTATCCCACTTCCACTCTGAGATTCGGTGTGGTTGTAACATTCCAATGGGCTTTCTATGTTTTGCCTTTATTAATAGGTTAGACATTTAGAAACATACTTGGCTATGTCTCTTTTCATACCTGTCCACCAATATGTATTTTGGAGGTTTTGATACATCTTATCACCACAAGGATGCATTACATACTCAATTTGATGAGCTTCATCCAGTATAGTCCTTCTACTCTGCCCACTCTTAGTTACACAGATTCTATCCCAAAGTCTTACTCTGCCCTCGGCATCGATCCTAAAATCTATATGCATGCCTTGTCTAATGCCTTGCATCAGGTCAATTATCCAGCTATCATGCTTCTGTTTGTCTCTGATCTGATGTAAGAGACCTGGCTGGCAAGTCATAGCATATGAATACACTTGTTCACCATTTGAAGTTATGCCCAAGTTATAATCACTGATCAGTTAATACATCTGACCTTTTACCTCATGCGGTACTATCCTTCCAAACCCAAGAAACTCTTGATTTTAATACTGTCTTGTGTTGCTTCCAATTAGCCACTACCTCCACTTTATCGGGGCCTACAAATATTCCCTCAACTGAAACAACATGGCCAAGAAACTTGACCTTCTTCATCCAAAACTCGCACTTGCTGAACTTGACACATAGGCCATTCCTTTTGAGTGTCTCCAACACAATTCTCAAGTGTTCTACATGTTCTGCCTCTGACTTGGAGTATATCAAGATATCGTCCACAAATATCACTATGAACTAATCCAAGTATTGTCCGAAGATTCTTCTCATCAAATCCATAAATGCAGTTGGTACATTGGTCAAATCAAATGGCATTACTATGAACTCGAAGTGCCCATATTCAATTATGAAGGTTGTCTTGTGTATGTCTAACTCTCGAATCCTGAATTGATGGTATCTTGACCTCAGATCAATCTTTGAAAGTGAGTGGCTCACTTCAATTGATTAAACAAGTTATCTATCTTGGGTAAATGACACTTGTTCTTCACTGTAACTTGGTTTATCTTCTTGTAGTCAACACACAACCTCACAGATCCATCCTTCTTTTTCACAAATAGTATCAGAGCTCCCATGGTGATTCACTACATCTAATGAATCCTTTGTCACAGAGTTCATCTAGCTATGCCTTGATGTCAATCAACTCCACTGGTGTCATTCTATTGGGTGGAATGGCTATTGGATTAGTATATGGATGCAATTCAATCTTGAACTCGATTTACTTATGTGGTGGTAGTCCAGGCAGTTCATCTGTTGAATACCTTTGCATACTCTTGTATCATGGGTATTTCCTAAATCTCTTTATGTTTTTTTGTATTCTCCTCCAGTAACTGGTTGAAGTCTTCACTTTGTCTTAAGTAGTGCAACATAGCTATCATAGAGCTTTGTGGTAACCTCTGCATATCTCCGTTTATCTTAAATGTATACCAAGAAGGTAATGTCACAGTCACCCTTCGTCTTTGATAGTATATTTGTGCATGGTATTGGCTCAACTAGTCCATTCCTAATATCACATCATACCCATGGAAGGGAAGTACATAGAGATTAGCTAGAATCAACTTCTTTGCAAATCTTAGGTCACATTTACAAAGTTTCACAGAGTTTACTATGGTCCCTATGAGTGTGGCTACATGTAATTCACAAGCAGTGGGTTTGTCACAAGTTGTAACCTATCCACTAAGAGTTCAGTAATGAAAGACTTAGTAGCACCTGCGTAAAATAAGATTTTCAAGGCAACATTAAACAAGAGGAATATACCTTCTACTGCAGGTGTTTGATATGCCTGTGCATCCACCGCATATAGCTTGGCTTGGTTTTGTCCCTAACCTTGGTTTAAGTTTTGATTTTGCCCCTAATTCTATTGTGGTTGGGGTTGTTGCTACTACCTCTATGGTGGACGATCAGCCTGTCCTCTTGCTTGCTGTTGCAGCTGCGAAGGAGCTGAAGCTGGTGTTCTAGTATGAGAATTCTTAGTTGTATGCCACCTCTGGTTGCAAAGAAAACATACCCTTGTCTCTTTGCTTGTTCTATCTATTCCTCTCTAGCACGATTGGGTTGTGTTTGCTGATCCTGTCGGTACCGAGGTCTAGCTCTCTATGGCCTGTTGTTGTTCTGCACTTGATTTTGATTTTGTGGTGTCCTATTTCCTTCATTCCTTTTTTGCCTCTTTTGTGACGCTCATGTTATCTACTCTAGTAGTGGACACTTATTCCTATTCCTTAGGACCTGCTTGAAGGTAAGGTCCTGCTCTATCAAATGTGTTCTAACCACCATTTCTTTAAGAGTGGTCAGTCTTAGAAGAACAAAGATTTTTTGCATCTCTACTCTCAATCCTTCAATGAACTTGTCTCCCTTGGACTGCTCATCCCTCTCTATTTCTAGGGTAAAGCTAGATAATTCAATGAACTTCTGCTCTACTCGGCCACTATCATTGTCTTATGGGCTAGTCGGATGAATTTCGATTGTAGCTGTCTTGTTTTTGCCATAGAAAAAAGTTTCATAGAATAAAGTCTTAAATTGTTCCCATGTCATCGTTGAAGTGTTTTGGGTTGTTCATTATCATCTCCCACGAGTGGCAGATAGGCCTTACAAACTGGTGTATTGTTAGCACCACTCTCCTTGGGCTAGCTGCCCCCAAAACATTAAGATGCTTGTTCATCTTTGAGAACCATACATTGGCTGCCATGTGATTCGATTTACCATCAAAGCTACTAGGTCGTAGTTTTTGGAACTCAATTAATAAATTCCTTTGCTCTCTGTCATCAACAATTTGTCAGTCTGATACCACTAGACTATTAGGCAATGGAGCCTGATGAGCCTACCACCTGCCGAGTAATATCGACCAACATCTTTGGTGATAAAATTGCTCCAATTGGAGCTACTATTGCCACCCGCACCCTCTGGTTCCTCTAACTAGACTCATTAGTGTTATTGTCTTTTGTCTTATTGTTTCTAGTTCTTGCTATTATCTACAAGTCAAAATTCATTTTAGTATTTGATAGCTCAATATAGTGTTATAACGAGGGACTTTTCAATATACAAGGAGAGTTTCAATCTTATTTCAATTTAGTCTTAGGTTCACATTGACCCAATTTTCTCGAAATCAAGATACAAAATTCTTTCGCAAAATTGTGATAATAACTATTCCCATCTATTTATTCATAACTCGTATTACTATCATTATAACATTCGTATCAAGTCATTCGTACTACCATGACTCTAGATTCATATTTTTAGATTCTCATTTTGTTTAATGGCCTATCAGTTTATTCATCTAAGTTTTTGAGGTTTTTCCAAGTCTTCGTCAATTTTCTGGGTATAGGATTTTTAGTCTCATATGATGCTATTTAGAACATTAAACATAAAATACATGCAATACTCATTCAATCAAGCACACATTTCACGCTAGCATAGAGAAATTCCAAGGCTACTGTTTATGTCTTCAAGTTCGAGTGTCTCATACCACCCTTGCCTGATGACATAGACTTCCACTCAAGAATTTCACTACACCCAAACCGCAAATGTCTCAATGACTAAGGTCTCCCAAGTCCCACTATACTTAACTATCTCATACTAGCTGAGCATAGGGAAACGAGCTCTTCCAAAGTCACTAATAATTCACCAGATATGGCCCATCAGTTCTCGAGTCTAGGATTTCTCCATACCTCAAATTCTTATGCGTCCCATACCATGTAGAAACTAGAGGTATAGGATTATCCTAATCTTGAGTCCTGACCAATCAATTGTTTCATTTTCACACATACTCACTCTCTAACCTATGTTCAAAAAGTTTTTATTTAATCAATTGTGCCTCATTAGCAATACCCATGTCTCTATCTATGGTCTCTTCTCAATTCTCGTTATTTCTTGACTCATCATATCAGTCAATTTTGTCTAAGTCTAGACACTCTGCCCAGTGTTTCTACTAACTGAGCTCTGATACCAACTTTGTAACACCTCGATTCTCGACCTATTCATATGTATTACATTTGAGTCACATCTGAGGTGTGCATGGAGAAGCATGCCCTTTTTGCATTTAATTCCATCCACGTATTCGTCAAGAATTGGGATATTAATGTCACAAATACAAGTAACTAGTCTCTTGGACACACCATGTCACATATATTCAAATTTCTAATCTCCTGGACACACCAGGTTACATTCCATAAAACATATGGACAATAAATCTGATAATTGACTCATTTAACTCAGATTTCAAAGCCTTCAATAAAATGAGAAGGGGTTTGAAAACAACATCCACATCAATGAAAACTAAGATTTGGCCCATACGGTTAACTTCCAACTAGTGATAATGTCAACACCTGAATAGGTTTAAAGGGTCCAATGCCCAACTTAAAAATAGAAAGTAAAGTTCATATTCTCATAGTGGCCTCAATTGTGAGACCCACAACTATTAAGACATATCTCATTAGTGCTAATTAGTACGAACATTCTTCAATAGTCACCTAAAATAGAAAAATGGGGCGAGCTCAAGAGCTTAGTGGATCATACGTAATACATCAATAACATTATCCAAGATGAAACACAAAACATGTAAACACTTATCAAAGCATTAGGTGATTCAAATGGTTCAATTAATTTTCAATTGGCTTTCTGACCAAAAGGGTTGACCTTGGGACACACCAATCATTCCATCTCTGGGACCTAGGGACACACCCTCGTGGACCACTGCGCTAGTATGTGGTTTTCTTTTTAATTAAATTATTTCAATTATTACACAACATATTGTTCTCAGCATGTTCATCATCTCACAAGTTAAGAAACATGGCAACATAGATACGTTCAACATGCTCATCATCTCATAAAGTAAGAAACATGGTAACATGGATACATATTGTGAAAGCGCATATATAGTGTAACACCCCAACCCCCATGTTTCTTTGATTTGAGTGTTGGACTAAACCACCGTTCGTTTTGACAGTGGACTTAACCAATATGTGGGTTGAGTCCGTGCTACTTTACAAGTGACACACACTTGACATTCTATTTTTCAATATCTCATGTCTATGAGTGATTTAAGAACATATCTTTTCATAAATACAAGACAATATTAGGAGATAAAGAAAAATCAAATTCTTTATTAATTAAAAAGAAAGTACATAATCAAAGAGATTAAAATTCTAATTTT
>JAJIYU010002586.1:0-29639 GCA_030144865.1 Tinospora cordifolia
GAATTCAATAATTGAGAAAAGCAATTAAGAAGTGACAAGGGACATACATGGGACCTTAATTTTAGTAATATGGCAACACTGTTGATTACATCATATTCATGAAATTATTGGCGAATTAAAGATGATAAGAATGGTACTATATGATTTCATTGGATTAAGAGGAATCATTAGATCTGATCAAGCCGACCCATTAAATTTAAAGAAACCTAGAAAATATGTTTGTGCTTCTTGTTCCTTCTTAAGGGCCTCTTAATCACTTTCAAAGGACACAAGCTCAAGGGTTTCACATGGAAAGAGAGAGAGAGAGAAAAAAAAAATTCTAAGTCTAATCTCAGTGCTGTCCAACATAGAAAGGAAATTATATACGCATGTCCCGTCTCTGAGTTACTAAGAAACCCGGTGCTACCATATTCTTGGAAGATTTCGAGAGCTTATGGATTTACCATGGAAGTCCTCCTTGCATGAGATGCTCTCTTGAACTCTATATTTAATTCTATCTTCTCATCAATTCATGTCTTTATATTAATGGCATCGAGACTTTTGTTCATTTGGGTGGTTTTCAAGTGATTGGTTGGTTTGCAAGTTTTATTCCAAATTGTCCTATCAATATGGGATCTTAATTTATAAGAAAATTGGAAATTTGGTACTGACTTTTTTTAGCAGCTCTTTGTGCCCACGAGCATTCTGTCATTTCTCCTTCTTTTAATTATTATTATTATTATTCAGTATAAGGGAGGGTGACTTGGAGCATCCAATTACTAATTATTTAAGATACGTTTGAATGGTTTGAGAGGAGCGGCCCACTTTGAGAGAGATTTTAATTTTAGGGTTTGTGTTTTTAATGAGGGAAATTTTTGTAGAAAGCGTATTTGATTGGTTAATTAGGAAATCAGTTTTTTGAGATTTAAGGAACAAAACAGATTGTTTTTTTCTTTAGAAAACAATAAAAAAACTCATTTCTTAATTTTTATTATTAAAGTGTATTTTAGTTTTAAATACCTAATCAAATGCTGTTTTAATTCATTTTTATTTATTTATTTATTTATTGCAATTGAGTGATTGGCTAATGTCAAGATTTTGATGGGCTAAGGGCTACTCCATTTTATAAAAAAAAAAATCAAAAATAAAATAAAAAGAAGCAATTATGAATGGTGAAAATTAAACTAAAAAAATGAGCAAACTATTGACGAATGAGGAGGGATAAACTTTCTTGATCAATCAACTAAAAATGTTCCAATAATTGGTCAACAAATATTAATAGATTAGCAAATTAAAATATCTAAGAGAAACTTGACCAATTGATAAAAGAAATGATTTTTTTTTATAAACTATGAGGAACAATTTCAACAAAAACTTACCCAATAAAAAGGGCAACGTAATAGATACAAAATCATATTAATTAACAATTAAACTACTAGGAATTTATTAATGCGCAAAAGCTAGCATCTTCGTCTTGATTTTTTCCTAGTTTGATTCCTTGTTAGGTAATTGATCATCAGCAGAAGAAATCAGCACATCAAGATTAGAAATTGCGTCCATTAATTATTATATATATAAACTAAGTTCAACACCTAGAAATATGAAAAGAAGCCTAATTTCTAGAACATACGCTCAAATTGTCAAGGTCATATATAATCAAGAAAATTCATTTAGTGGCCACAATAAATACGTACTGCCCTACAACTTTAGAAATATGATTATCCACTTATAGTTAAAGAGTCTTTTATTATTATATACACCAGCGGAAGTTAGGTTGATTTTATGGGACTCAATGCACTTAAATTAAAGCATTTAAGTTCAAAAGCTTGATATGAAATATATATATATATATATATATATATATAATGTGTGTGTGTATGCATATTGTTAGGCTAGACCTGCCCATTTGAATCATACAACAGCTCGGCTGGTAATGTTTAGATTGTATTCCATTCATGATTTGAAAGATAAAATACAAATCATAAAATAATATTTAAATAATAACATAATTTATCATTTTAAAAAATATTTTTTTTCAATAATATTTTAAAAAATTATATATGAGTTTTATCAATCAAATACAATTTTTTGTGTTTTTAGATAATTATTTTTATCCACATAATACCTAACACATTGCCCATCAAACCGTTTCTTTTTTTTTTAATTTTTTTAGTTGAATAGACAAATCTTATCAAGATTTAGAGCATCAATACTTAAAGACTAGTAATGTGACGACCCATGATTGATACACAAATTTTTAGGTCCGATTCATGTATTTTCTGAAATTTTTAATAAAAATGCATGAATTTTTTCAATTTTCTCTAATTTTAAATTATTTATTGAAAAAATTAGAGTAATTGCGGAAAAGCACACTTTTGAAAGAAAAATACATGAAATTGTGAGGAAATATAATTTTTAGAGAAATATGATTTTTTCAGAATGATTATCAAATTTTTAGAATAATTAATGAAATTTTTGAAAGAAAAATATAATTTTTAGGTGAATTATTTAATTTTAGAAAAAATAATACTTATATAAATGATAGAAATAATATATAATTGAAGGATTTTGGGAGAGAATGGTGAATCAAGCTATTTTGACAAATTTAGAAAAAAAAAATTGGTGAAAAATCAAATATACATATGTATATATACATATACCCAAGAAGAAAAGAAATAAAGAAATAAAGAAAATCAACAAAAAAAAAATATATTTTATGGACGAATTTGGTTGCGCAGGCCGTCCGGCCAGTGCAGGCCGAAAATTTGGCACTGGCCAACGGGATAGGCTCGTGGCTCGTCTTAGGCCAGTCGAACGCACGCAGGCCGTGGCCCGCACCAAACCAACCCAGGCGTGTGGGCCGGCCTGTTCGCATGGCCTGTCCACACGCCCATCCCTTCTTCTTCCTCATTTTTTAGTCAAATTTTTGGATTTTCTAGGTAATTTCAACAGAAAACCAGTGGTGGAGCATGGTTTTTGGCCCCCGGATTTGCCCCTCCAGCAATTCCATTGGCCGTAGCTTTGAATGTAGGACACATGAGCTCCATGTAGGAAAGCTCACGAGTCATATGGATAGCCACGTGGTAGGCTTTTGTCATGCAAAGAAGGGGATCAAACATGCAATAAAAACCACAAATTTTTGTCATTTCCAGCCACCTCTCTTCCCCAGCTTCGTTCTTCTTCGTTTCTAACACAAACAGAGCAAAAGACCACTCGTTAGAAATATCTCATAACCCTCTTCAAGTCCCCACAGGCCGTTGGTCGAAGTTCTCATCTATTTGAGATGAAAATAGCTAAGAAGAGGTGTCATTCGCCATGTTTCAAACCCAGAAACTGAAATCATGAGTCGATCTGATTTTCAAGCAGCTAGTTCATGACCCATCCAGGGTCTATTTTGGAGGTAAGACCATTCATTTTCTTTCCTTTTATGTGTATTTCAACCTCCAACTGATAGAAAATGAAGAATAAAACCATAAACATTTTTTTCAAGCTGTTAAAGTTGCCCATCTGTTAACTATTACAACAGTTTTTGCATGAAAGTGTGTTAGAAGGCAACTTTGAGCCCCCATTTGAAGTAGTTAGGAATGTCAGATCAGGCCGAGATTTAGTATGATTAAAGCTTACACTAGAGGCTACAGGGAGGTATAGAGATCGAACCATAAGCCTCTGTAAATGTGATTTACCAGGCTTACAAATGTACCATGTTATGTAGAGTTCTAGGACTAAGAAGATTTTTCTGAGTTTTTACAATACATGTGAGGAGTTGATCGAATGTGAAGCATGATTTTAGTATTATATGTTTGTTGATTTGAAAGGTTCTTGATGAAGAAATGCTATATGATCTACATGCTTACAATAGACACAAAAATTGGCCCTTAGATTAGCGGTTTAATGGGGGGGTGGGGGGGGGGGGGGGGGGTCGGGGGGGGGGGGGGGGGGAAGAACACTTAAAAGGTGATAGAAATCATGAAGCCAGGAAATTCATGTGACTAGACTGAGAATGTAAGAGATAATTGATTGACCAAAAATGGGTGGATTGAGCTGAAAATTGGTAGAATGGTCACTAAATATGTCAATAACGTGTATGCTCAAATTTGTCCCAATTTGATTTGAGTAAAGGGGTCAATTGATGCATCAAACGGACTGCCTGTCACATGCAATTCGGGAAACCAAAAGTCATGATATCACCATTAGAAAACATACCAGACGAGGTCCAAAAATCATGAAATAAAATTTTAGTAACCCATTAGATAGTGTAGATTAAATCTAAAATTTTTTGCATAAATCTGATGGTTTGATTGATCATAGGAAATTCGGAAAACTTACTGCGCAGATAGAAAGAAAAATCCAAAATTGAGAGTCCCTGATAATTCGGTTGGAAAACCTATCAAAAGAAGTTTAAAAATCAAAATATGAAATTTTGTAACTTTTTAGGCAGTCTAGATCAAATCTGAAAATTTCACTCAATTCTGACATATGGATTGCTCACTGAAAAATCGACAAATTTTTTGCACAAATTGAACAAAAGGCTTGAAATTGGCTAAGTATTGAAATTTGGAGATTTTGACCCAATTGACTCAATTTTGACCAATCTTGACCCAATTTAACCCAATTGACCCAAGCTGACCGAAATTGACCTAAATTGGTTATGTTGACCAAGTTAACCAGGCTGGACCAATTAACCGAATTCGACTAAATCAAGTTCGAGTTGATCAAAACCAATTAGGGTTAAGAAAATAATAGTTACGCCACATTTGTCAAAAAACTGAAGTTTTAGTTTAAATAATACAGATCCGAGTGTATATTACGGGATCGGGCCGACTGTCGACGGGACATTAGTACACGAGACCCAAGGTGAGTAGTTTGATTCAAACATTACTTTTAACTTGTATTTCTTGCATAAAATATGTTTGAAATGATATTGATTGAATGGTTTCATAGGATTTGAGTACATCAACTGGTTTGCAAATATATATAGATATACGCCGATAGTGAAACCATAGGCTCGGGGTCCGAGCACGGGGTCGAGGTACGATGTGATTGAGATTAAACTCGAGGTTCGAGTGTGGGGTTAGGGCATATGATCAATGTGCCTCATTTCCAATCCGCTCAAGTGATGACACTTGAAGACCGAAAGCGGGGTTAGGGTACTTGAGAAATACGCCTAACCTACGACCCGCTTGAGTGGCCGGTTTGCCTGACCTACGACTTGCTCGAGCGATAACCATAAGGTTGGATTTGATGATTGAAATCCTAGTTCAGATATAAGTTTTTAATTGGCATGTATTATAAAATGTTATTTTATAACTGTTGCACTATTTATAATTATTTTTATACTATGTCATGTTTTCGATTACTGTTTGGTTACTGCACATGTATACATACACTGTTTTAGATGCTGGTTAGGTAATATGTTGTTTTTACTACTCACTGAACCATATTGGTTTAGGTTTACTGCTCTACTAACATACCAACATTTTAAGTTCATTAGCAATGGACAAAGGGAAGGGCATAGTGATTGCCCAATCCCTGATGGTTTCTTTCTTTTTAGTCTTTTGTTTAGAGGTCGGTCACTCTTATATGTATAAAGGTCAAACTATGTATTTTGAACAAGACAGACATGTAATATGATGTTTACTTTCGCTCTGAGTCTTTAGATTTTTCTGATATTGTTTGTTGCATGAAATTGGAAAAAAGGCTTAATAGTGGTTAGGCGAATTTGACATGGTGAATGAGTTAGTCGGGCTACTGTACCGGTCAGGCCGTCCTTTGGCCTAAAAAAGGGTCCTAGACAAGTAATTTGGTTAGAATCCATATATTTTGAATGCTCTTGTTGATGATAACAAGAACACAACTCGGGCACCGTCCAACACATCTTTCCATGAGCCACACCCACCATAATGGAAAAAAATGCATGAGATGTCTCCATCTGTTGTTTTTAAAATTGCCGTCATTTTTTATTCAAAAGTGGGTTGAAAGGCAAACAAAAAAATCAAATGCGATTGCTTTGTTGCTGAAGAGTTTTGCGTCTTAAAATAGTTAAAGATTAATCTTAAAAATATTATAACTTTTCTAAGAAAATACATGTATTTTCTTTGGTAATAGTGGACTTCAATTTCTTTGGGGTTTTTTTTTTTTATTTTGGGTGAAAAACCTTGCCGGAGACCATTTCGTTGCAAGTGTTCTGTTAGTTTGAGTGCATGGTTCTCTTACATAATACATAATGATTTTATTATTTAAATAAAAATATTTTCAATTATTTTGAATAAAAATATTTTTTATTATAACATTATACTACACCAATAAAAGCATTTAGCTACAAAAATTTTAGCTATGAAAGTTATTTCATCGCTAAAATATATGTTTGGCTTTGAAATTAAATTTTGAAGCTAATGATTCTACGCCTTTAGATACAAGTCTAATTTTGTAGGTAAATTATAGATTTACCTACAAAAAGTAAAATTTATACCAATTTAGTTTTAACTACAAAATATGTTTCATAGCTAGATATGCATTTAGCTATAAAATTTAAATTTTGTAGGTAAAATTAATATTTAGCAATGAAAATATAAATTTATAGCAATTACTTTTTAGCTATAAAACTCATTTTATAGCTAAAACATATATTTAGCTATAAAACTCATTTCATAGCTAAAACATATATTTGGCTACAAATATAAAATTTATTTATAGCTAAAACATATATTTAGCTGTAAAACTCATTTCATAGTTAAAACATATATTTAACTATGAAATTAAGATTTTGTAGCAGTTAGTTTGATCTCTTTAGCTTAATGGTACGAGCTATGCATTAAAAAATTATATAAAATTGTTGCCGAGATAAAATCTTTTGTCTCATTCACCATTCTATTTTTCTTTCTACTCTCATTCATGGTAATACTCACCAGTTAGAAGAAATAAAGTGATTGAAAGAGAATTTGAGATGTAAATTAAAAGGGGGTTGTCTTTATTCTTTTTTTTTTTAAGTTGTTAATGATTGATTGCATTTTGCATTTTAAAAACCAAATATGAATTTTTTAGTTCAAGTGTCATTATACACGAGAGAAAAGATGTTAATAATCTTATGATTGATATACATAATAATTTAATTTTTATCTAATAGTTATAACTTTTGGGTCATTTGTTTTAAAAAACGAGTCCTTTAACATTCTTTTTTACGATATTTTATTCTTAAAAATTTTGGCCTACTTGTAAATTCATTTTTTAAAACTAAAAATTCTTTACAATATATATATATATATATCTTTTTTTTTTTTCTAATTTCAATTAGTACAAGGTTATGGGTTAAAAGCTTTGTCTTTCACACACAAGTAAAGCCTTCTAGCATCACAGTTGTTGTCATCAAATCCCAGCTTCCTGCCTTGTATTGCTGGTTGTAAAACTGCTTTTGAAGTTTGGTTTGCTATATAGATCGTTACTTCATCTTATACTACAAATAATAGCAATAAAATGATTTATTTTTATCATTTCAAAATTCTATGGGAGCAATAAAATGAAAATGATGACGTAAAGCCAACAAGGAAAAGAGAGATGAATGAGGTAGAAAAAAATTTTTTTTTTTTAATATCGGGATAACATAATATGCATAAATGTTAGAGAAACCACCATACCTAGCACTCAAAAAATAAGCACCCAAAGGGAAATTTTTAGGTGAAGTTGGATTCTAATTTCACATAGCGTTGGGTTTTAACCTCCGACCTCAACTTAAAAAGCATGCCTAACTTCTCATTTTTTAAATGTCAAGTTCTAATCGTAGAGTTTGTTATGTAACAACCCATATTTTTTAACACCAAGTCAATGGATTCGATGTATGTAGTCCCATGTATTTTTTAAAATTTTTAATAAAAATATATGAATTTTCTCTAATTTTATTAATTTAATTAAAGAAATTTAGATTAATTGAGAAATATAATTTTTGAAAAGAGAATATATTAATTATTGAAGAAATGTGATTTTTGGAAGAAAATATGATTTTTAGATTAATTTTTTAATTTTTATAAAGGAATAATGATTTTTTTTAGAAATTTATTTAATTTTTTTGAGAGAAAAATATTAATTTTTGGATAAATAGAAAATTTTTGAAAAAAAAAGTTTAAACATTGGAATTTGGCGTATATTAGAGATATACGTCATTTTTGGAAGAACATGAGGGACAAAAATACATTTATAAAAAAAAAGAAGAAAAAGAAAAATGAATAAGATGAAATGAGACATGAAAAAAGGGCGTGGGGGGAACAAACAAAAAAAAAAGGGGCCTAGGCCCGTGGCCTGGAAAATTTGCATGGGCCTCGTGGCCCATGCAATTGGGCACTGGCCTATGGGCCTAGTGGCCCAGCATCCTTTCCCTTCCCTTCTATTCTCTCTTTTCTTCCCCATTTCCAGAAAAACCAGCTACAATATCAGTGACGCGCCTCGTTTTGAGCCAAAACTTTTGACCTCTAGCAACACTGTCAACCAAACCCCTTGACTTCGACCAGCGGGGCACCTTGCTTGGATACCCCCAAGGCCATGTGGGCGGCCACATGGCAATGTTTTGACTATGCACGAACCCTCCATAAATGCAACCAAATCTGGGTTTTTTTGTAAAATTTTCAATTACAAGCACCCTCTCTTCAACACCTCATACCTTCTTCGTCCTAATTCCAAATTGTCTGCTCTTATAGCCATTGGGAAGCTTTTACTTCCCACTCTAAGAAGTTACTTTACTTTGGTCCAAAACTCTAATTGTTTGAGACAACAACGACCATGAAAGTAAGTTTTTCAACATATAGTTGAAAAGCAGCAGTAGAGAACTTGTGTTGATCAAAACTTTGGAGGGGTGTTTACCAGCCAATCTGAGGTCATTTTTTAAGGTAAAAGCACCCTATCCCATCTTTGTTATGTGTATTTCAAGTTCCAACCATTGAAAAATGAAATCTAAGCTCTCGAATGTAGTTTATAAGGTGCTAAAGTTGATTGTTTGCTAACTATAATAGCAAAAAGTATTGTCGGAACCAACTTTGGGACAGCGATTGAGGCTATTAGGAACGCTTGATTCAGCTAAAATCTGGTGTGATTGATCCTCACACTTGAGGCTACAAGAAGATATAAACCTAATACCCTAAGCATCTATATTCATGATTTTCTATACATGCAAAATTATCTTGTTACATACAGATTCCGGTACTTAGAAAATTTTAGAGTTTTGTCAATCTATGCTAAGTGTTTGAAAGTATGTTTGAGAGAGATTCTAGCCACCTTTGTGTACTGATTTGAATGGGTATTAATGGGGGGATATTCTATGATCTGAATGCTTAGACTAGGTGTAAGAAATGGCCTTAAATTAGATGTTTAATGAAGGGAAATAAACACTTGAAAATTAAGGGAAATATGAACATAGGAAAATTATGTTATACAGGTAAGACTTTGGGGGATCAATTGACCAACCAAATCTTAGTATTTTGAGCTAAAATATAGTAGAGACCTTACTGAGTATTCTAAGAAGACGTGTACCAAATTTCTTTTTAAATCAAAATTGGGTAAGTGGGTCAAACTACACGACCAGTGACTGATTGTCACATGAAAATTGGGAATTCAAAGTGACTGATATTCCACTTAAAACCCTATCAAATGAAGCCCAAAAATCTCAATCTAAAATTCGGCTAAATATTTATGAGATGTAGATCAAATCTAAAAAATTTGCACCAAATCCGAAGCACATTTTGGCCACAAAAAAATCGAAAATTTTTTTGCGCAAATAGAACATAAAACTAAAATTTGACTAAGTGTAGCAAATTCAGAATTTTGATTAAATTAATCCAATTTTAATCCAAATTAACCCATGTTGATCGAATTTGACCAAAATGACCGTATTGACCAATTTTGACTAAGTTTGACTAATTGACCAAGTTTAACCAAGTCAAACCAAGTTAACCGAGACCGCGAAGAAATTAAAATTTGATTTAAATAATGCAGATTTGAGCATATATTGCGAGACTAGACTGGGTGTTGACGAGACATCAGTTCACAAGATCCAAGGTAATTAGTGTTTTTAATTTATTATTTAAAGTTTGTTATTCTGTACATGAAAAATTTTTAAATACATATTGATGCATATATGGAATTACTCAAATAAAACAAATGATTTAAGTGAAAAATAAAATGTGCACCGACTCTCGAGGTTTGGGCTCACGTTAGGATATTATAAGGCGTCGAGGGCCCGCCACTATGCTACAATACAGTTGAGTTGACCTAGTGAGTGGCCTATGTATGGAGGTTTCGAGTCACCATACTACAGTACGTGTTGTGTTCATCCCATAATTGTGTGATGAGACCCAAGGATCTAGGCTTAGGTGTTGCGGTGCATCCTAAGCCAATCCTTGGACTATTAGTGAGGATACACCTAATCATCTAGATAGCCAACTCGAGATGTTGTTTTCTTTTATCACCTGAAGGGCTACGAAAAGCCTCAACACATGTTGTTTTCAATGAGAATATTTTAGAAAAAATGTGCACACTTGCATTGTGTTTATGAAAGATATTAACGGTTATATTCATTCGCATAAATATTATTGTTCATGCACGCAGACATAACATATACTATTCTATCATTATTTTTATCAAATGCTCATTTTAAATTTTAAATTAGATTACAATATTCACTGAGCCCACAGTGGACAAATTGGGCTTACTACTCTAACATTTTAGGACTTTTAGCATGGACAAGGGCAAAGGGGTAGTCATTACGTAGATTTGTGTCATTTTTCTCTTTTGGTAGGTTTCTTCACCTTATTTATTGCCTTGAGTGTTAGAATGATGTATAGTGGTGAGGAAACAATGTAATATACTGACTTAGATATTTTCACTATCGCTACATTTGGATTACAATTTATGACCCACTTTCGTTTAAATTTAGTTTATGCTACATTACATATTGTTAGTTACTTTCGTATCTCTTATGATTATTCTGATGATACAGTGTTTGTGGTTGTGATTGACTTGTAAATGGGTTTGTTAGGACATTGTGTCGATCAGTTCACCCTTCATCCTAATGAAGGGGCCCTGACATGTCATGTGTATATTATCTTGATTAAATAAAAAATAAAAAAGGCACATTATGTACAAAAAATAAAAATAATTACATAAATATCAATATTTTCATTTTTATACATATATTAGAAACTTAATATCAAAAATACCATAAATTATTAATTAACAACTATTGGACTATTGTCGGTATAACGTTGGTGTAATATTTAACTTATAAACACTGGTATAATATTAGTATACATTTCGTATAATGTTAGTATAATATTTAGCTTATAAACAATGGTATAACTTTAGTATACAGTCAATATACACTGGTATAACTTTAATATATAGTCAATATACACTAGTATAACATTTAGCTTATAAATAATACTATAATATTGGTATAACATTAATATACAGTGTTGTAAAAATCATTGATTAATGACTATTAGTATGTCAAAAGTTGGTATACAGTTGGTATAACATTAATATAACATTTAGCTTATAAAAAATGTTATAACATTAATATATAGTTGGTATCACATTGGTATATAGTTTCTAAAAATCATTGATTAACAACGATATAACCATTAGGATGATACTGTAAATGTCATTGGTGATTGTTATTTCTTTTTTTAATGTTTTTTATATTTTTTCAATTCACTAAGTAATAATGTTTTTGTATTTTTTTTCAATTCACTAAGTAATAAAATGTCTCTTTTTTCTTGTTGTACATTTTATTTTTTTTATGAAACAATTTGACATTATACGTACACAATGACACCTACCATTCAGTTGGAGCCTGTTGTACGTGCATGTTTTGTCATTTATGGACAATATATAATTCATCATTACATTAGATAACCTATCATAATATGAACTTAATTTTATCAAATGTCAATTTCAACCAAATATATTTTGGCTAATGCATATAAAATCCCCATAGTTACATTGTATATCATAATTATCCATATATTGTACGACTAATATACATTGATATTCCACTTGAATATCATATTGTAATAATGATAGGTAGTATAAAAATAGTTGTTGTTAGTTATATACATGTATCGTTAACGACTTTACAAAGTTGTTTTCAAGAATATCATGACAAATTTTGCAGAATTGTGTCAAAGTTATATTGCATTATTTCTATTTATATAGCTCCACTCTTGAACCAACACCTTAGAATACTCAAGCAACATACAAATTAGTAGCTTTCTTGAACTAACACCCTCAAATACTTTCTATAATTTGTATTATTTGATTTCAATTTTAAATAGAAGAGCAACGTTATCCCACTTCCATTCAGGGATGGGGAGTGGTTGTAACAATCCAAAGAGTTTCCAATGTTCCACTTTTACTTGTTGACAGGTTAAGCACTTGGCAACATGCTTAGCCATATCCGTCTTCATTCCTCTCCACTAGTAAGTCTTTCTGAGGTTCTGGTACATCTTATCTCCACCTGGATGTATTATATACTTAGTCTGATGAGCCTCATCCAGTATAGTCTACTTACTCTGTCCATTCTAAGGTACACATATCCTTTCTCCGAGCCTTAGGATATTTTCAGCATCTAACCTAAACTCAGTATGCTTGCTTTGTGTAACTCTTTCGATCAGACTAGTAAGTCATTTGGCTTGCCTTTGTTCATCCCTAATCTGGTGCAGAAGATCTGGTTGGCAAGACTTAGTGTAGAGGTAGACTTGCTTTTCATTTAGAGTCACCCAGCCTAAAATCATCAATCAACTGGTACATCTAGCCTTTCTCTTCCTCCTTTTTGTTGAACTTCCTACTCAAGGCATCAACCACTACATTGGCCTTCCACGAATGGTAGTGTAGTTGAAAATCATAGTCTTTCAAAAACTCCATCCATCTCCGTTGCCTGAGGTTCAACTCCTTCTGGGTGTAGATGTACTTCAAGCTCTTGTGATTTGAAAATAGATCAAATTTCTCACCATAAAGGTAGTGTCTCCAAATCTTCAAGGCAAATACAATGGCCACTAATTCTAGGTCATGAGTAGGGTAATTCTTTTCATGGACCTTCAGTTGTCGTGAAGCATAAGTGACTACTTGTCTTTCCTGCATCAACACTACTCCAAGTCCACTTAGCGAAGCATCAATATAAAGGGTATAAGCAACACCATGGGTTGGAGTAACTAGGATAGGGGTCGTAATCCATCTCTTCTTCAGTTCTTGGAATGATCGTTCACACTTCTCATTCCAAATGAACTTAACTCCCTTCCTAGTCAACTTGGTCATAGGTTCTGCTCGTTTGGAGAAATCTCGGATGAACCTTCTGTAGTACCCAGCCAGACCTAAGAAACTCCTGATCTTTGTAACTGTCTTAGGTTGCTTCCAATTAATAATTGTTTCCACTTTCTCCAGATCTACAGAGATGCCTTCTGTTGACACTACGTGGCCAAGGAACTTGACCGTCCTCATTCAGAACTCACACTTGTTGAACTTGGCATATAATTGATACTATCTACAAGTGTTTTAAGTGTTCAGCCTCTGACTTGGAGTAGATTAGGATGTCATCTACGAATACCACCACAAACTGGTCAAGATATTGTTTAAACACTCGGTTCATCAAGTCTATGAATGTTGTAGGGGCATTAGTCAAACCAAATGGCATCACGGTGAACTCGAAGTGTCCATATCTTGTTTTGAAGACAGTCTTGTATATGTCGGACTCCCTGGTTCTCAGCTGATGATAACCCAACCTAAGATCAATCTTTGAGAAATGAGTGGCTCCTCTCAATTGATCGAATAGGTCATCAATCCTTGGTAGAGGATACTTATTCTTCACCGTAGCTTGGTTTAACTTTCGATAATCGACACAAAATCTCATAGAAGCATCATTCTTCTTTACGAACAAAACCGGAAGGTGATTCACTCGGCTTAATGAACCCTTTCTCCCGGAGTTCATCGAGTTGTGACTTTAACTCAATCAATTTTACCGGTACCATTCTGTAAGGAGGTATGGCTGTAGGGTTGGTTCCAGGGTGAAGTTCAATCTTGAACTCTATCTCTCTAGCAGGCGGAAGTCCGGGTAAGTCATTTGGGAACACATCCTCGTACTCACTAACCACTGCTAGGTCTTGTATCCTCTTCAGTTCCATAGGCTCTTCTTCAGAGAGTTCCTTAAACTCATCCTTCTACCTTAAACAGTTCAACATGGCTATGGTTGAACTCCTCGGTAGTTTTCGCATATCTCCATTAATTTTATAGGTTTTCCCAGAAGGTAGGATTATGGTCACTCATCTTTTAGGACAATCTATTTGGGTTTGGTACTGGTATAACCAATCCATCCCCAAGATCACATCATATCCATAAAAGGGTAAGGTATATAGGTCAACTCTTAAGAGTTTATCCCCAAACCTTGGGTCACAACTACACATTCTTCTTGAAGTCACAGTGGTCCCTATTGATGTGGACACATTCAAAGTTATAGGTAGTGTTTTCGTCATAAGTTGTAACCTATCAGCTAGTTCTTCAAAAATAAAGGATTTAGAGGCACCCGAGTCAAGCAATAGTTTCACAACAACATTGAATAACAATAACGTACCTTCCACTGTAGGAACTTGGTCTTCCTGGGCTTCAACTACGAACACTCTGGCCTGGTTCTGACCATGGCCTTGGTTTTGCCCCTAATTGGCATTTTGATTCTGTCTGGCTTGAGGTTGCCCATTCTGACCTCCTCCTTGAGTATTCTGTTGTTGCTGTTGTTGGGGAGCTTGAGTTGGTGTTGTTGGGCAGTTTTTAACAAGATGCCCCCTCTGTTTTCATAAAAAGCACAATCCCAGCCTCTTAGCCTGCTCCCTTGCCTCATCCTTGTTCTGTCCTTGGCTCTGTGGTGCGTTCCCACCATTCTTAATTTTTTTTTGAGCCCCTTGATTATTTTCATTCCCGGGCCTCTTATTATTCCCCCTCAACCTTTGTTCTAAGTTGAATTCTTGCTCCAAAGTTAGGGTCTTTTATACGACATCATTGTAAGTCCGTAGGCCCAAAGTCTTCACTACCTTTCGGATCTCCATCTTGAGACCCTGTGCGAATCGGTTGGCCTTCTTTTTCTCCTCCCTAATCAGATCTGGTGAGAATTTGGTTAGTTCCATGAACTTCCTTTCATATTTAGCTATAGTCATGTTCCTTTGATTCAGTCGAACAAAGTCCTCTTATAGTTTTCTCAGGGTTGCTTCTAGAAAGAACTTTTCATAAAAGATCTCTATGAAGTTTTCCCAGCTCATGGCATCATCATCCGTATTAGGGTCCATCCTCATCATTCGCCACCAACTTTTGGCTGGTCCTTTGAAGTGGTGCATGGCTAGTGCCACCCGTCTTGACCTAGTTACCTTCAGTACATTGAAAATTTCCTCCATCTCTTGGTACCAGTGGTCTTCCGAGATGCAGTCTGTAGTACCATCAAATAAAAGAGGATGGAGCTTTTGTAGCTCTATCAGCATTTTCCTCTGTTTCTCGTCCTCCAATCCCTCCTAAGCCTTTTGATATTTGGGATCATGGGCCACAAGTGATGGCTGTTGGACCTGGGTAGGTTTAGGTACTTGAGGCTGTAGTGCCACCTGAGGGATTATCTGTGAAAGTGCCCTCAATAGTTGATCCAGCACCCTCTGCGACATCTCATTCATCATGGCCTCCATCCGCGCCTCCATTCCAGCAGGCAGTTCCTGTTCCCGTGGTTCGGTCTCATCAGAGGTGGTGGATCGAGTAGTGTACCTTCTTTTTTCAGCCATTGTCTGTAAATTTAACACCTTGTCATTATTTGCCTCGTTAGATGTTCGTACTATCATGACTCTAAATTCATGTCTCTAGGTTCTCGATTTGTTTATTGGCCTAAATGTTTTTCTTCTAGGTTCTTTTCATGCATGGGTACAAGATTTGGTCTCAAAGCAAAAAAAAAAATGCATATCACATAATCATACAATCACGCTAGCACAACAGGGTTCCAAGCTTCCACCTAAGCTTTCAGGTTCAAGTGTTTCATACCACTCTATCCCTTCCACTTAGGCTTTCACCCAGAACAGAGTCGCACTCAAACAATTTCGCAAATTGCTCGATAACTAAGGTTTTCGAGCCCACTATAATCCACCATCTCATACCAGCGAGCATAAAGAAACTTGTTCTGCCAGAGTTACCAATCATTCACCATACATGGTCCATCATTCTCTAAGTCTAGGCTTCCTCTATACCCCCGAATTCCTATGCATCCCATACTACATAGAAATCGAGAGATACAGAAGCTTCCCGGTCTCTTGTCACATAAGTTTTCATCTCTAGCCTATGCCCCAGAAATTTATGCTTTTGATCCACTGTGCCACCCATGGCTACACCATGTTTCTACCTAGGGTCTTTCTCTAGACCTAGGGTTCAATCTAGTTGACTCACAACCTCTGTTTAGTCAAAATATCGCATTTGGCATCTTTTTCAACTTCTATTCACTTTCTTATCCTAATTTTTTACCTTCTAATTTTTTTTATAGAAAATAAGAGTGTTCTTCAACTCCGACTACTCATATAAGCTGGTGGGACAACCTCCAGATCGGGCGGTGAGACCGAAGTCTACTTAGCAACCACGTTTTCTAGGGTGGGATAACCCACCTCCCTTTTAATGTTTAGCTTTACTCGGGACAAGGCTTACCGACTATCAACTCAACTTGTAGTCTTTGTATCCAAGCAAAACATTTCAAAATATATCTTTCCTTTTTGAAAACATTTTCTAAAACATTTTTCAATTTTCAAAAATAGAACGTAGGGCACTAAAATTTTAATTCAACTCAATGTGAAGCCCTAATTTGGGTTTCTAATTCTTGTCAAGCAACTAATGTTTGACTTTATATTTCTAGCCTAATCAACACATGTTTAGGCTTAATTTTCTATTTTAAGCCAAAGGCACCTAAAGCCTAGGCTTTGATACCATACTTGTAACACCCCAACCCCCACATTCTTTGAGTATTGGACATAACCACCATTCTTTGACAGCAGACTTAACCATTTGGTGAGTTGGGTCCATGTTACTTTACGAGTGACACACACTTGATTTTTTTTTTTTGTTATGACTTTATTTATTTTTAAGTTATTTGACAAAATTATGAGGTATTACAGATGAGGTGGGCCAGATATTCTCATCAAAAACCTTTCATCAGCAACAATAGCAGCATGGCAATAATAGAGATTCTCGCTGGAAACCTCTTCCATCAACAACAACAACAGAGGATTTTGTGCGAACAAATCAATCTATCCATGGCGTCCATTGTAGGAGTTTCGATCTCTCCCCCGTTTCCTTCATGCTTGAGAAACAGATTGAATAGTTCTGGCAGTAGCAAATAGGACGGCAGCTGGTGGTCTTGCAACCGATATTTCACATTTCTTTTCCCACCTTCTGGCTCCCTCTTGAATTTTTGTTTCTTCTTCTTCTTATTCTTTTTCTTCAGCCTTGTATTATTATTATTATCATTATTGTTATCGTCACTGCTAGAGCACGCGATAGGGAGAGAATGAGAAGATAAAGAAATAGAGATGTGGAAGATGTTTCAAACCTCTTATTCGTGATGGATACGCCTAAGAAGAACCAGATCGGGACTCCCTTTTCCAAATTCAAGGTCTCTCTTTCTAATTTTACTCTTTGACTCTGCATCACACTTTTTTATTCTTCGATTTGGTGTTTTTGCTATTTAGCGTCAACTGATTTTGGTTTCTGGGTGACTTTGTGTGTGTTGGAAGCTTCAAGCTTTGTGGTGGTGGTTTAGGGCTTTGAGTTTCCTCTGGTTTTGATTGGTTTAGTCAATGATTATTGTTATCGTCACTGCTAGATCACGCAATAGTGAGAGAATGAGAAGATAAAGAAACAAAAATGCGGAAGAGGTTTTGAAACTCTTCTTCGCGATGGATACACCTGAGAAGAACTAGATCAGGACTCCCTCTTCCGAATTCAAGGTCTTCTTCTTTCTAATTTTGTTCTTTGACTCCGCATCACACTTTTTTGTTCTTTGATCTGGTTTTTTGCTGTTCAACGTCAACTGATTTTGGTTTTTGGGTAATTTCAAACCTCTTCTTCGCAATGGATACGCTTGAGAGGAATCAGATTGGGACTCCCCTTTCTGAATTTGAGGTCTTCTTCTTATTAATTCTGCTCTTGACTTCTGTTGGATTTCCATTTTTTGGAGTTTCTAAGGCGATTTAACCTTCTTTTTCTTCAAAAAAGCTATGTGTTTTTCTTTTTTTAACTAATTTTCACATTTTCATTACATCTGGAGGTTGCATCTTCACAAAACCCTAATTTCGAAACACGGGTGCCAGAGCAGAGAGCGTATGCATTCTACTTCTTCTTCTTCACTTCTTTCTTTGATCAATCGATCTATCACAAGCTGCGATTTCAAATTTAAGAGCCATGCAGATCTTTGTCTTGTCTTTTCTCTCGTTAGCTCATTATCACCTTTCCTCATCAGCCTCTCATTACCATTTCATCGTTGCCACAAAACTCTCGCCGTCAACACTTCAATGTTATACGTTAACGAAGAAGAAGAACATTATATATATTCTAGTATTTTTTATAATACTTAACAATATGCGACGTTGTCATAATTAAGTAAAAAAAGGCCTAAATAGTTATGTTATTAAGTTAATTATTCTGACTTTTTTGTAATTTCCTCTTTTGTTTAAAGAAAGAAAAACATTGGGCTTGATTTCTTTAAGTTTACTATGCAGGTGGGCATGAAATTCTATAAAAGCAACCCAAAGATTATGGGCTAGAAATAGAGACTTTTCTTTTAGTGAAGGAAAAAACACATTTCTACGCAAAAAAAGAAAAAAATTATTACAACATCGTGTATAATAAATATATACACATATTAAGAAAATAATATTAAAAACATCATATCAATAAGTATATGAAGAATAGAAATAATGTAATGTAACACCCCAATTTTCAAATTGACCTCCGTTCACGTTTTGTTTCACTTATAGATCATCGCCCGTTAAAAATCGGGATGTACTTGAAAGTTTTGTTCTATCCAAAATCTTTTTCTTCAAGATTAAGTTCATAACCATTTGTTTCCAAGTCAATGTCTATATAGGTATTTTATACAAAACAAAAGATCAAAATAGTTTCTTAAGACATTCACCGGATTTCGCAATACAATTTATAAATAATGCAGCGAAAATATTTCAAAACTTATATTAAAACAGAAATGTTAAACATATAAAATTGTTCTCAAATCTAATCAACTGAATTTAAAACCAAATAAATACATGAAAATCATTTCAGAAAGATTAACAAAATATCACTTCCAATGCCACCTATCCCGAACTACCTCCCCATGAGGTGTCCAATTAAAGTGTGAGTCTTCAGATGTAAATCACAGTACTCTAAGTCCAGATGTACCTGAAAAATAAAGTGGGAGTGAGCTCGAAAGCCCAATGAATCGATCCTATACATCACATGCATTATACAAACCCAATCCAAAACATTACAAACACTTTCAAACATTAGGCGTTTCAAACATTCAGTTAGTTTTGGTCGAAGCCTAAGACCGAAAGAGGGTTGAGATGTCTCTCAGTATTTCCTGTGATCCAATCTAATCGTAATCATGAGGCCTCAGGTACTGGTACCATCTAAAATCAGTCATATCTCAGTATCACAGCCTAAGAAAAAGTAGTTATCATGAATCATACAGTTTCTCAAATACTTTGAGCTGTCACAGGCAGCTCCGGGTGAAAATACCTACGATCCGCCTTGCGGCTCGACAATCGCACCAATACGTGGATTTTTAATAAAAAATCATCTTATTTTTGTTTTACAAACAATCTCTGACACATCAAGCATCACACAATACACTAGAAAAATAATTCAAACTATGCATGCAAGTTAACATGATAAGATGCATGAGTGAACAATAAGATCTAGACGCATATGTTCCTAGTCATGCATGCCATATTTGAATAAATCCAAATACAAGATCATGTCATGAATTAATTACGCATGGATTAAACAATTCATCGTACATCACACATAATTCACATAATTCAAACAATTTCAATCAATCTCCTAATAGAATTCTAAAAACCTTGAACTATTCAAACAAATATTTTGAGTCTTAAATCTATATAATACATATGAGCAAGGAAGTCACGCCCACCTAATTTCACCGATCTTTAAGGCTCCTTGCTTTCCTTCGAGTCATTCGATACTTTAAAATTGTACGAATCTGAAATTTAACAATCGATAACAACTTTCTAAGTTCTTAATTCATATTCAATCTCATTCAAAATTACTTCTGAGCCTAAATAGTTTCTAAATTTATTATAAACTCTCAATATCATTTTGAACTAGTTTAGTATTATTCTTAAATTCTAGAATTTTATATATTCTAATTAAAATAATTTCTAAGTCTTCTGTGATTTATTCATTTCTAAAAAAGTTTATTTAGATCCAAAAAATTTATTTAAAAACACTAAAACTTAAATTTGAGTTCTAAAAATAAGTAACTTATGTTCAATAAATCTTATTTCGCGTAAATAAGATTTTTATATCTAATTTGAACCAAGTTCTAAAATATTACATTATCACTTGAACATCCCTAAGTTACTCTTTTAAAATAATTTATTTATCTTCAAAATATTAAATCTAAATTATAGATTTCTTAAATTCTAAGTTTCAAAATAAAATTATTTCATCTTAACATTTTCTCTTAAATAATTTAATAACTTTCAAATCTCCGAATTCTCACATTTTAATTAATTCTATTAATATCATAAATAACTTAGTGACAAACAAAATATGACTTCTAAATATTACAAGTTTAGTTTCAGGATCTAAATTTTCATTTTTGTTCTTATGAAAGGTTTATATTTCTGAAGGTTTATTTTTTTTTCATGTTTTCAACTAATTCGAATAACTAAATTTTTATCTTCTAATATTATTCTTCATCTATTATATCAAAAAGCATTCCTAATTAATTTAAGATTTTATCAAAAAAAAATTTTAATTTGGATTTCAAAAAAAAATATACTTCATTTCAGGTTTTCTAAACTTTTTAAAGTTAAGCTAAATTATTATTATTATTATTTTATAATTTATTCTAAATTAATTTTTGTTTAAGATCACAAGATTTAACTAAAATAAAATAAATTTATTTTCGTACCTCTCTTTGTCTTCTTCGCGTGAGCTACGCCCACGAAAATCTTCTTTTTCATAGATTCATGCCCAAAACCAATTTATCGCGTTCCTTCATTACAACCCAAAACTCCGATGCAAAATCAAGCTTCAATCAAAACTTCGAATCTGAAATCTCTTCTTCTTAATCCACGACCAGCGACACAACCTAAACCCCAAATCACCCCCAACCAAGCAACTTGCTTGCTGCTCGTCATTCCACAAACAAGGCACAAACCCAACAACGCCCAAAATCTGAATTGCCATCTAGATTATCATCTCAAGCACCAATTCTATCATCTTCCCTAATTGATTTCCATTTCAATCAAAAGAAACAATAAAAGACCTGAGAATTAACAAAAGAAAACCAAGAAGGAGTTTACTGAATCTCCCAAAATTTTCATTTCCTAAAATCCCTCTTTTTCAATCAATGAAAAAGAATTTCAATCATCCATGGAACTGGAATACAAGATCCAATGACCTCAATCTTGTCCCTTCAGGATCAAAACCTAGCCACCATGGAGTTCTCTTCTTCCACTTCATCACCAGCATCCCCCAATTCACACAATCAGCACGGCCAGCGTCTTCCATGGTGCATCAGTAGCATGAATGCACCAGCAACCGAACGCACTTGGAGCCACCCAAAAACCCACAAACGAAATCCAACTAAAGTCAAACAGCCTCTTATCTGTCCACAACACCAAACAGTAGCTGTGGTAGCTGTGTTCACCGTCCACAATACCAACAGCCTGGTTTTGTGCTTCGTTCGTTAATTCCATCACTGCAACAGCAGCAGTTGTATCTTCCCTTCTTCGTCTTGCAGCAGCAGCAGCTCCACTTCTTCGCTTCATCTTCTTCTTCTCGTTTGGATGATCATCACACCGGAACCCACATCAACACCCTTGAAACAGAGCACAGACTTCTTCTTTGTTCTTCCTTCCTCTGTTCGTATTTCATGGCCGCTGCAACCAATCACGCACACGCATCTCGTCTTCTTCCTTGTCACGGACCAGGAGCTAGAGCATTTCCTCTTTCATTTCGTTTCTTCATTTTTCTGCTGCAACACTCTTCCTTCCTGCTCTGTTTTCCTCTGTTCCTAGCACCCAACAACTTCAATCTTTCCTTCTCCTATGTCCGGCAATAAAGACAGCAGCAACGTATATAGTTGCTGGTCCGTCTTCTCTCCTCTGCTATTTGTTCGTCGTCTCCAATTTAGCTTCAAGAATTAGGAACTTTAGCTCACAATTTGGTTTCTCCAGCTGTAGCTGATTGCTCTTTGTTCTTCTTCTTTCCAGCTTCTTCTTCCTTCCAGCTTCTTCCTTCACTTTCTTTCCTTTTTTTTCGGCCAAAACCAGAGCATTCTGGTTCAATCTTCGAATTTTCCAAATTTCTTTTTCTAATCATGTCAATTTATATATATAACCTAATTATTATTTTTCAAGTATATATATCTATTTTAATCTTTATTGATATATATATTTATCTCTTTGATATGTATATATATATATACACTAATCATCTTAATGTATACTACTTATTATAAGTTTTATATGATTATACACATTTTAACCTTTTGATTGTTTTGATTTATATTGCCTTTATTATAAGTGTATATACGTTATCATGTTATTATTTTTTATTTTATACCTACTCGCAACGTGGCATGATCACGAAGTTATGGGGTGTTACATGTAATGTCAATCTTCGAAGGTGTTGATTCACAAGTAGAGCTCCATGAAAAGAAATTATGTAATATCAACCTTCACACGGTTCTGTAAAATTTATCACAATATGTTTGAAAACAAATTTATAAAGTCGTCAAAGATACATATATGTAACTAACAATAATTGGTATTTTACTACCTGTTATTATTACAATATGATATTCAAGTGAAATATCAATGTATATTAGTCGTATAATATATGAATGCTACAATATACAATGTAACTGCTAAGATTTTTATATGCTTTAGCTGAAATATATTTTGTTGAAAATGTTGTTTGATAAAATTAAGTTCTTGTTATGATAAGTTAAAGAATGCAATGATAAAGTATATATTATCCATAAGTATGTAATAAAATATATAATTAACATGAAGGACAGAATATGCACACACAACATGTTTCAACTGAATGGCCGGTGTCGTTGTATACGTATAATATCACTAAATTATATATACTATCATAGAATTTGTTTTCCAGAAAAAAAAAAGAAAAAAAAAGAAGACAGAATGTCTAACAAGATTAAAAAAAAAAAAAAAAATATCTGCATTACACAATAAACAAAAAAATAATATGAAAACATAAAAAACAAGAAAGAATAATCACCAATGACATTTACAATAACATCCTATATCAATTTCTATAATTTCCTGCAAGTACAACTACAACCTCCCCATCATTGTTTTTGTCGAGACCCTTTCCCTAGGGTGAAAGGTGAACCGACTAGCACAATGCCCTGACAAACCTACTCGCAAGCCAAGCTCACCAAAACACTGTTAAGCCTCCTTCACACCCCATACGAAACATCAGAGTAATCACAAGAGATACTGAACTAACCAAAACAAATAATTGCAGTAAAATTTTAAGTTAAACAAAAGTTAACTATATAGAGTCTCTTAAATGTAGCAATAGGAGAAGTGCCCAAGTCCAAATATTTACAACAGTTTCCTTACCCCCTATACATATTACTAACTCTCCAAATAATCAATTGTATAGAGAACCTACCAAAATAACTCGGGAACAATGCTTTATACTATAACTACCTTTTTCCCTTTGTCAGTAGCAAAAGAACCTGCAATATTGGAGTAGTGAGCCAACTGGTCCACAACGACTTAGTCAATAATATAGTCTAACCTATAACTTAAAACAATAATTCCATAAAACAATGTTATGTATGGATAAACAAATAATATTATGTAAGTGAATGCAACAGTTAATAAATTTTAAATCCACAATGCAGTTATGCACCTTCCATTTTGAAAAAAAGTTTCAATGATGAAAACACATGCTGAGGCTCTTACTAGCCTTCGAGGCAATAATAAATTTACTCAAGTGGGCTTACCAGACGGTTAGGCATATTTTCGTACAACATCATCAAGACCGGCCAACACATACCTCGTGTATGGCGACCTTAGATCCTCAGTAAGTGGGCCAATTAAGAACCCACACAAAATGTATCTCCTGGTGCTGCGACATCTGGTCCTCAAAGCTCAACCACATTTAATACCCTAACTCGTACTATCAAACCTCGAGGTTCAGTGCACATTTTCATTCAAAATCTCATTGAAAGATTATAAATGAATTGCAATATATAATAACATTTCATTTATGAATAAAATAACAAGTTTAAGTGATAAATTAGAAAACACTACTCACAAGGATGCTTAGCTCCCGGTGCTCCTCTAGTGATTGATCGCACCCCGCTAACATTTGATCCTGCGTGATCAACGTGGTTTCTTAATATTTACATGAAACTTGGCTTAAATCTAACTTTATAGTCCTTAATCAATCAAAGGATTGACTCAATCAATTGTAGTCAATTCATGGATTTGGTCAATTTTAGTCAATATAATCAACTCTAATAAAGCCTAATATTCGCTGACATGTATGATTGACAGGGTCAACGTGTTCAACAAGGTCAATTGGTATAATTAAGCCTTTAATATTGATCCAAAATACCAAAAATCTATACTATCAACATGTGTCCCACTTTTGGTATATAATAACCAACATTTTTACATAAATTTGGCAATTGCATACAGTAAATAAGAAAATTTTAATTATTTTCTATGTTAAGCATTTTTTCTTATAAGTATTTCATAATGATATATATAACATCATATAACATTTCCTATTATTTACATTATATAACCTTATATATTTTTATTCATTAGTCCTCAAATTACATAAATTCAAATTTAATATATATCAATTGACTTCTAAAAATCATAATTTTAATGTCATTGAGTTTAGAATTTTATTCTAGACATTTTAGTACTTACCAACTAAAATTTCAGTATTAATAGGTATACCTCATATATGTCAACTTTCAATTACTATATAAAATTTTATGGCCTACATGGATACTAGCAAATTATATATTTATGTTCTACTCATTAATCTGAACACAATGATTATATATATATATATATATATATATATATATATATATATTGTGTAGTTTCACTCCTAATGAAAATACATTCTAGTTTTAGGTCACACAATCGATTAACACTTCTATTAAAAAGTACACTAACAAATCTGTAATTCATGACTTGCATAACAATTCTAAATTGAAAAGAGATTAAAATAATTTATGCAAAGCGACAAATCTTCGAAAAAATGGTGGTTTTTTTTCCTTCCCTCTTTCTTTATTTTTTTCTTCCTCTTTTTCTCCTTCTTTTCCTCTCTTTTCTCTCTTCGATTTTCGAGAATGAAGAAATGAGCAAGACTTTTAATAGGCATGGATTTTGGTGGGTCCCTCTCATTAATGTTAAGCTAACCACCTTTTGCTCTCATCCTCCGTCTCAACAACATTATCCACTCATTTATATATATGTTCATTTTTTCCCAACCCAATCATCATATATTATCTCTTATATATATATATATATATACACCTAATCATTTTATTTTTTGTCTTATTCATCATCTACATACATAAATGTGTATATGTATGTATATATTGCTATGTGTGTGTGTGTGTGTATGTAAGAATTAATTCATTTCATTAATTGCCTTCATTAAATCATTTCATCATTCATTTTTTCTAACCAAACTCTCATTATGAAATATTTATTGTTATTATTATTATTGTCATCATTAATTATTTATTTTATTTTTGATTTGATACACTCATTAATTAATATAATTTTCAAAAAATCATATATTGTTAATTCACTAAGTTATACATGAAATTACATGTTGAATCTATCAACTCAATGTCCAAAAATACGAGTCGTTACAACTTCGTTGTGTTATTCCCTTCTCCCCTTCGCCATTGCAACTACAACTATAAGCCTAATCCCATACCTACTGTTATTTCTCACCATCGCCAGTGTTGCTCAGTCCCTGTTGCTGCTCGCCCAGCATTCTTGTGCTCACCCTACCTATCGCTACTATTGTTTGCCCTCCATTAGTATGCAATAAAATACACAATTAACATGAAGGATAAACCATGCACATGCAACATGTTTCAACTGAATGGTGGCCGTCATTGTATACGTATAATATTAGCATACAATATGTATACTATCATAAAATTTATTTTACAGGCAAAAGACAAAATGTCCAATAAGAAAAAAAAAGACCCAATGAACAAAAAAATAATACATTACAATAACATCCTATATCAATTTCTATAATTTCTTGCACCTACAACAGTAAACTCCCCATTGTTGTTCTGCCTTGCTACTCTCCTTCTCCCCCTTTGCCACTGCCATTGCAACTACAACCCCAATTCCATCCGTACTACTACTCACCATTGCCAGGGTTGCTCGACCCCTACTATTGCTGGCCCAGCTTGCCAGTGGTCGCCCTACCGCAGCTGCTACTGTTCGCCCTCCATAAGTATGCAATAAAATACGCAATTACATGAAGGGTAGAACATGCATGTGCAACATGTTTCAACTGAATGGCGAGTGTCATTGTATACGTATAATATCAGTACACAATATGTATACTATCATAAAAATTGCTTTACAAAAAAAAGACAGAATGTTTAACAAGAAAATAAAAAGAAAGACATATCAGTATTACACAGTGAACAAAAAACAATACAAAAACATAAAAATAAGAAATAATAATCACAAATGACATTTACAATAACATCCTATATCAATTTCTCTAATTTCCTACAATTGCAATTGTAACCTCCACATAGTTGCTCCATCTTGCAACTCCCCTTTGCTACTACAATTGCAACTCCAATCTCATCAATGCGGCTGCTGCCAACGTTGCTTGGCCTTTATTATTGCTCGCCCAATATCGCTGTCGTTTATCCTCTGTTGTTGCTTGCCTTCTACTGCTACTCCTGCTTTCTTATACTTAGCAACCATCTCTAGCACCAAAAACGCAGTCTCCCATTGCTTGACCTTGCTATACGCAATCATATTGTAAGTCTTCACCATCATAGATCTGTCAAGCTATTAGAAGGCGATGAGTGTTTGTGCTCCAATCATTTTGGTTGACATAGGATTTATCGCCTACACGATTCATCTAGTCGAAGATGGAGGCACTTGGAACAAGCATTATTTTTAAAATAGGTCAAAATATGCAACCATTTTGACACTTATATATATTTTGGTATAATTGAAATATTTAAAAAAAATATTTATGACATAACTAAAAAGTTACAAAAAAGGCAAATATTATTGATAATATTTTCTTAAATCTAAAGTTTTTTGTAATTTCCTCAAGAATATATATATATATATATATATATATATATATATATATATATATATATATATATATATATATACATGTTAGCAAAACTATTTACTCCTTTATATGTGTGTGTGTGTGTCAAAGGAAATTACAAAACTTGCCACGTTTTAAGAAATATTAGCAAAACTATTTACTCCATTTTATAACTTTTAGGTTTGTTATATTTGTTTAAATATTGTTAATTTTATCAAAATATACATCAATTTTGGCGCCAAAATTGTTGCTAATTTTTAATCTATTGTAAAAATCCCATGATGTACACTCCATCGCTTCTATTTCTAAAAGATTATGTCCTAAATTGTAAAGGTGACAATTCTAGTCATCATGTCATAAATGACTCATATCGTAAATGAGTATGACCCATATATTATAAATGAGTCGTGTCATAACCATTTTTGTCGGGACCCCTTCCCTAGGCCGAAGGACGGCTCGACCGATACGGTGACTCAACAAACTCATTCATCGAGTCAAGTTCACTCAATCACCGTTAAGCCTTTCCAACTACAACAACTATAATATTTCACATTAGTCCGACACAAGAGCAATGCCTAAGCTAAATGAGCAATTGCAAGCCTTACTAATGCCAAACACTTTTGGAATACTCAGGTTCGAATCTTGCCAAGAACAAGACCTTACACCCAGTCAGTGGTGGCTAAGGTAGAGACAATATTAGTACGTAATGGGCCCGAATTGTTACGAATGGTATCAGAGCCGCTCTAAGTATGACGGAGGTGTGAATCCTAAGGACGGCATTGTTCCAAGGGGGGTGGATTGTAATATCCCACATTGATCCGACACTAGAGCGATGCTTGGGCTAAATGAGCAATTGCGAGCCTTACTAATGGCAAGCGCTTTGGAAAACTCAGTCAGTGGTGGCTAAGGTAAGGATAATATTAGTACATAGTGGGCCTAAATTGTTACAACTGGTATCAGAGCGGCTCTAGGTGTGACAGCGGTGTGAGTCCTAAAAACAGGACTACTCCAAGGGGGGGTAGATTGTAATATCCTACATCGATCCAACATTAGAGCAATGTTTGGGCTAAATGAGCAATTGCAAGCCTTACTAGTACCGAGCGCTTTTGGGAGGCTCAAATTCAAGTCTTGCCAAGAATAAAACCCTGCACCCAGTCAGTGGTGGCTAAGGTAGAGACAATATCAATATATAGTGGGCCCAGAATGTTACAAATGGTATTAGAGTCGCTCTAAGTGTGACGAAGGTGTGAATCATGAGGATAGGACTACTCCAAGTGGGATAGATTATAATATCCCACATCAGTCCGATACTAGAGTGATGCCTAGGCTAAATGAGCAATTGTGAGCCTTACTAATGTCAAACACTTTTGGGAAACTTAGGTTCGAGTCTTTTCAAGAAAAAAATCGTACACCCAGCCAGTGGTGGCTAAGGTGGGGACAATATCGGTATGTAGTGGGCCTGGGTTGTTACAACAATAAGCCACATTAAAGTAATTTAAACATTCATTCAATAAAGTGCGAGAGCAAACAAAATACTACATATAGTCTTCTTCTCGAAAGTAAATAGTTTGACCATTAATTATAGACATACAAGTGACCAACCTCTAATAGAACCCAAGAGGAAAAGGGAACCACCCAGGGAACTAAGTTATCACCACATCTTTCCCTTTGTCAGCCGTTGAAGAACCTAAATTATTAGTAGAGTAATGAGCTTAATATGCAATATGGCTCAGTGAGTAGTAAAACCAACAGGTCACATGTCGGGACCCCTTCCCTAGGATGAAGGGCGAACCGACCGGCACAGTGCCCCAACAAACCTGCTCGCAAGCCGAGCTGGCCAAGACACTATTAAGCCTCAACATACTACACCACATTAAACACTATTAGAGTAATCATAAGTAATGTAGAAGAAATCTAACATATGAACACCAATAAGAACTTCATATTTCCAAAACAGGTCATTACACATGTGTAGCAACGGGAGAGACTATTCATTATATACAGACTATCCTCACCCCTATACATGGTTCTACCTC
>JAJIYU010002587.1:0-29739 GCA_030144865.1 Tinospora cordifolia
TGAGCTATGTGCTCACCCCTTCCTCTTTTATTTTTCAGGAAATTAAATTATGAAGGCTATGAAAATTAGATAGTTTTTGATTTAGCAAGTTTCTATTTTCTTAAAAGTTTCTTTTCAATGTAAGGGTATGTTGCCCAATTTTGAATATGACTTTTGCTGAAAGTTAATATTTCTATTTTGAGATTATTGATCAACAATATAATAGTTTGCAAAGTTATGTACTTTCTTTTATCAATAAAGAAGTTAAATTTTTCTTTACCTTTAATTGCCTTGATTTTATTAAATGCGAATTTGTACTATTGAATTTATTCTAAGTCATGTGGTATTAAAAAATAGAAAGTCAAGTGTGTGTCGTTTGTAATGTAACATCGGCCCGACCCGCCAATTGGTTAAGTCCACCGTCAAAATAATGGTGGTTGTTCAAAACTCAAGGAATGTGGGAGTTGGGGTGTTACAACACATGTCATTATCAAACTTTTTTTTTATTGTAATATTTGGTATATCAACTTTTGGTATACAGCTATATAACATTTGTTATATTGTTTATATAACATGGTATAATGTTTGTATAATAATGGTATAACTAATGTTACAATTTCTGATACAATTTGTGGTATAATGTTATAATTGTATGATAATAGTACAATTTTTGGGACTTTTACATGGTATAACGTTTCTATAATAATAGTATAATGTTTGTATAACATGGTATAAATGTTTAATAACTGGAACAATGTTATACAATGTTTGTACAACATCGTATAACATGGTATACAATGTTTGTATAACTGGAACAGGGTAGGTGGAGTTGCCTCTGTTGCTATTCTTCTTCTTCTTCTTCTTCTTCTTCTTTTATTACTACGATCGCTAGAAGGTTCTGGGGACTCTACACCATCGCCACAGATTTGTTTACCCAGTGTTGTTTCTCCAGATTTGCCCAGATTTGTTTTCCTGGTATACAATATCTAAAAATCCCAAATGACGCCAGACCGGTGGGGATGATCTGTTCGTTCACCAGTCGTCGATCAAGTCTGAGGGCTACTGGAGCCCTCTAGTTGAGCAGAATTGAAACGATAACTGATTGCATCCTCTTTGTCATCATTGTGACAGAAGATAGATGGATAGCGTTATAGCGAGCGACAGCTTCGCGTTGCACTAGTAGCAACATCTCTTCCTTTATTGCTTATCTCCATTGCCCTCTTTCCAATCTCTTTCTCTCCCTAACTTTTTCATTGCTTCTATCAACAAAACTAGTTGTCGTTTCACTTCAACAGAAAGCACTCTCTCTAAACTCAAATTCAAACAGCGGCAACAACGAGTTTAGATCAGATGTGAATCTACAAGAAGATCAAAGGTGAAGATGGTGAACAAGGATTAGTCGGCGGTGAAAGAAGATTGAGACAGAAGGTTGAGATCATTGCTTTGTTGCTTCTCTTGCTCTATCGATCAGTGTTTTGCCGCAGCATCATGCTGCACCTACAATAGCCCTCTTTCCCATCTCTTTCTCTCCCTAACTCTGCCATCACTTCTATCAACAAACTCATTCTTATCTCACTTCATTAGAAAGCACTCTGTCTGAACTCAAACTCAAACAACGACAACAGTGAGTTCAAATCAGAGGTGAATTTGCAAGCAGATCAAAGGTGAAGATGGCGAATAGGGGTTGGTCGACGGTGAAAGAAGATTGAGATGGAAGGTTGAGATCATTGCTTTGTTGCTCTTCTTGCTCGGCTGATCAGCATTTTGTCGACATGTACTAGAAGGCGAGCGGCAACAATTCATCGCTGCGCTCTTCTTTTCCACCGTTCTGCTCTTCGCTACCCTTTCCTTCCTTGTTCTAATCGCTGTTTGGTTGCTTTCTCTTTTCTTGTTCCACATTGTTTCTATGGCCCAACCCACAGAAGTAGGGGTTCAACGATCTCTGGCAACGACATTCTAAAGAAGAAGGCGATGCCCTAAAGAATGTAGATCAAGAAGACGGAGGTGTTGCAGTAATCATAGAACCATCTTAAGAATTGCACTGCTCGTCGAAACTGCTTTGCTTAGCGCTGCACAAAAAAGAAGGTCTTGATGGTTTTGTGGTTTTAAGGGCGGCGATGGAACAACAACATAAAATTGGCAATGCTACTGCAATATTTCTTCTTCTTCTTCTTCACAAGACCTATTCTTTGTTGCGACTTCTTCACTAATCCTTCCAAAATCCTAAACCTGGTAAATTGTTAATATTTTCAAAAAAGTAAATAAAATTAAAAGTTTTTTAAAAAAGTAAAAATATTTTTAAAAAACTGATATTTGTTATAATTTCCTCATACATATATATATATAGGATTGGCCCCGCTTAGGGCCCAAAGGATGACAACTCTGGCCCTTATTTTTGGTCCCCCATATACATAAGAAATTAAAAAATAATAAAAATTATTAAAATAAATCTTATTTCTGCCTTTAATTTTAAAAATTATAAGTTAATGATAAAATGATGATTTTCTTTCTTTAAGGCTTTAACTTATTATTTCAACTTTGGGCCCTAAAAACGTAAGACGCGACCCTATATATATATATATATATATATATATTGCTTGCTTTAGCTCATAACTAAATACAGGTGCAAAGCAGTAAAGTAGGTTTCTTGGGCATAGAGCTCTTTGAAGAGGTATATATATATATATATATATATATTCACCAACTAAGCAATGCTACATGTTTTCACTTTATGTGGGTTGAAAAGATAACATAAAACACTAACAAAATTTATACTTGGTAAGATTTTTACAATTAGCTCATAAATCAATTTTGTAACAAAATAGAGCAAAAATAATCAACTTACATATAAAATCCATTACAAACTGCCAGATAAAACCTCTTGGGCCCTTCTTTCTTCTTCCTTTGTACGTTAATTATTGCTCATCTTCTCTTCAATTCTTCATTTCTTTTGTTCGAAACGTTGGAGAGAAAAGTAAGTGGATGATCCCACTCCTCTGGATACTTAATTAATCAACCCCACTTCCTTTTAATAACTAATTTACTCCCTATCTCATACGCTTCAACGCCAATCTTATCATCTCAACCAATATTATGTATTCTCATTTACTTTGATATAAATAACTTAGATTAAATTAACTAATTACAACTTATTTCAATATTATAAGGTTCCATTTTTTAAAAAAATAAAGAATAGTAAGTAATTACGTTATTCATATGTTTTTTAAAAAGATTTAAATATCTCCTTTTATAAAACCAATGTTTATATCTATATTATCATATAGTTTTTGAGACTAAACAATGACCAGAAAATTGAAAAGTCTTGATACATTTGCATTAATAGATAAATTTAAAGGATCATCCTACTTCTATATATATATATATATATATATATATATATATATATATATAGAGAGAGAGAGAGAGAGAGAGAGAGAGAGAGAGAGAGAGAGAGAGAGTTGCTTGTAATATTATTGTTTAATGCAAAATGGTAAAAGTAGTGAACAACATGTTAAAGGTATATCTTTTCCAACTCATTTTATTTCATACTTATACATTGATGCAAGTTGCACGGCGAGAAGCTCTTTACTTTTTACCATAAAGAGCTTAATCTCAAACACAAAACAAACACAAATCTTAAAAAGAGTTAAGTAAGATACTAAAACATTGAGTTGGAAAATAAGGTTGCTTGGTGCATATTACTAAAAGCTACTACAGCATCAAGCTAGAAAGCATGACTTCTGGTGCATGCATAAAAGGCATACCAATCGCTTCCGATTGCCCATTCGTGTTCGTGGCCCAAATAGCACCAGAACTAGTGCCGTAGATCACAACATTACCATCATCTTGCACGACCAACTGATACAGACCAGGGTTTCTATGAGAATTACTATTCCAAACGTTTGCACCTGATTGCGTAAAGAGGGCAAGGTTTCCATCATTTTGTAGGGTTACCTTACATCCAGGACCCTTACCCCAAGTCCCTGATGCCCAGATTGGTTTACCACTTGAGTATAGTACGAGGTTACAATCATTTTGCATAATGAATGTATGTCGATCATTTTGAATGAACTGAGGAGCATTGAGGGTTTGGCCTTGAAAGAGCATAATCCTTGCTGCTGCCTCATTGATGAACAAAGCAAGGGAGAGAAGGGAAAGAGCAAAGATAATTTGGAATGCCCGTGCCATGTTTTTAATGGTACGAAGAACAAGAACTAGAAAGAAAAGTGAGATGGGTGCCTGCTACTGAAGTTCTTCATCTATTTATATAGTTTGATTCATTTAATTTAATACAATAAAGTTCATCATCTTTTAATCCTAATTAACTTTTAGTTTTTTGAGTAATATATTTGGTTTATTGGTTCTGCTTCCCTATAATAAAGCTACGTGGTTTTACCGGCACGGGAAGTTGAGAATCACGTGGTTGCCTATTTTATTTATTGTTTTGTAACATTTCCAAGGTCTCAATTTGTTTTCTTTTTTCAATTCTTATTTTTCCTCTTATTATAGCACGCCCGTGGTTGAGGAGTAATTATTATTTTCTTTTTTCAAGCAATGTTGGGAAATGACGCATCACACATCATGTGGCACTTTTAGTTGATATGTTTGGTGTTGACTAGGTATGTTGAACAGACATAAAAATTGTGTATCTATTTGTTTAGAAATTATCTTTGATATATTATTTGCTACATATTTGCATATGTGTTAATAACTAGTAATATTTGATATATTATTTTAGATAAGATAGATTATCTTTAGTGTTTCCAATTCAATAAAAATCGTACTTTTCTAAGAAAGCTTATAAATCAAGGATGTTTATTTTTTGAAAAAGTGTCAATCAAGAAAGTTTGTTTAAATCTAAATTCTCGAAATCAGTATGATTGTTATAGAATATTATCCCCTTTTCAGATTTTATAAAAAGGAAAATCATTCTTGTTAGAAACATTTGACAAAATAAAAAATTTTGATTAAGCAAAGTTTTTAAGTTTTATGGACAGTGTTTGAGACTTGCAGTTTAGAATTTCAAATCCTTTTCGAAAGGAAAATATTGATTCTTGCCATTGAGAACAAAAATAATATATTGCAAAGATCACCCTTCAATATCCTCGCTCTCTAAAATAGAATTAACAAGATAATTAGTACAATGAAGTCCTCCTTATTTTGTTCATGCAGCTGTTAAAATTAGAAATGAAGGAAAGTTTCAAAAGAAACCCATCATACTTGAAAAGGCGCAGGATATTGTAAATCTGTCAGGCTTGGATAATGTGATCACCGTCTCGTGAAACAGTCTGCCAATAAATTCTCCTTTATTAAGATAGTGTTCAGTATAGAGGCTTATAAATAAGCGATGCTCTAGTGTTTCGATCATCATTCAAGGATGTGAAGAACGGTCAATCTACTGTTTAACTATCCCTTATATTCAAGCTTGAGCTTTCTCTATTTTCATTAAGGTTTTATGAGTGATCTTGTGATCTTGTAAAGAGTAAGGTTGTAAACTTAAAAGTAATTGTACTGATTCAGTGTGGCAAGTTTTGTTTGGTCACTGGTGGCTGATTAAAATGACAAAAGTCTACTATCAATCTCAGATGCGAAGGTGATTTTCTTGTTTTCACAAAGTTGTTATAATAAGATATTCAGTGTTTAATTCTTCTTCACATCAGGAAATAATAATTTACTGTGTACCACACAAATAATTTTATTAAATAAAATGATAATTTATAAAACCAGCACCCACTAGCTTGGATTGAAAGGGTTTTTGATCTTTTCTAAGACCAGCTATATTGATCCAATTCTAGTGTTCAAACCATGAAATTTGCAACTAAACTCAAATAAAGTAAACTAACCAAAAACAAACAGAGAGTTACCAATCTGCAAGACTGCAAAAAGTTTGAAAATTAGAAATTCGCAAGTAAAGAAGAAATCTATAAAAATTTCACAAGAAATTATAGAATGGAAACTCCTAAAACCAACGTTAAAGAAAATGATCCAATTTATGATCCTAAAACAACTTTCTCTTCAAGATACCACAATTACAAGAGAAAATCAAAAGTTAAATATAACACACATTTAAAAAAAAAAAGCGACCAAAATTATGTTTCATGAACTATCAATCAAAAGTTAAATGTAACGCTTTAGAGAAACAGTACTGGATAGCCGACAAGACTTTCACAGACAAAACAATACTGTGTCGATAACATATTAAAAAAAATAAATTAAAAGAAATAGAACAAAAACAAAAGAATAACACAAGAAATATAGAAAAATGATTTTAGTGCTTTTGGTGTGTCTTTTAAAGATCACACGGGCCTCTCTCTATATATATAAACTCTTTTAAAAAACTTTTAACTTTTTTTTTTAACTACAATGGATTTCAGGGGAGAGTTACAACTATAATTGTGATAATGTGTCCCAGACCTTGTTTTCGAGTTTTCATGCACAAATTCGAGTGACCGCGATAGTACCATTCTCTATTTTGGTGCACAGAAGAATAACATGATAGTACACACCTAATATTACTTAAATGTACGCCAATTACTACTCATGGTTTAAGGATACTGAATTATAATATCAAACCATTATAGGTTGAGGATTTGAAACATCAGAATAAGGATTAAAACAAGCAGAGTATAGCAATAGGTGGAAGTGGTTACCTTGCTCCTTAGTATTATTTGAATTTTAAATGTTGAACATGATATGGGTTTACATTTTCAGAATGCATAGAATCATGCTAGGAAGTTATTTGAATGATGCATGAGTGCATGATTCCATGAATACGTTATGATATGAGTTGCATGCTCTACTGATATATAGGCATCGTTATGACATGAGATGATTATTGTCATATTTGGACTTTCATGACATAATCAGCATGATTGAGTTACTGCAGAATGATGTGTTCTATATGATGAAATGATAGTTATGCTAGTCATGAGATGTTTGGTAACATTCCAACAAAGATAAGTTAAAAATTGAAGCACGTACCATCGCAGTGGTCCAAGGGAGATCACTATGGGTGTTCTTGTGATTGGAACAATGGGTTTGTTCCTAGTTCCCGATGATAGAACTACAGGGGTGACCCTAGTTTTTGGTGATAGAGCAATGAGTGTGTCTCTCGTTCCCCAGTTTGTTAATGGTTGTGTTTCTCTATCCCATTGGAATCTGACATATAGTGCATTTTTCTTGTCTCCTTTAACATGATAATGATGTGAGAACACTAGAGTTAGACCCTTTGGTCTAATTAACAACTGTTGATAACTTAATATTTGATAAGTGGCTGCATGTTCTGTGTTTGATTTAAATAATGTTATTGATGTATTGCGTATGATCCACTAGACTCTCGACCTCACCCCACCTTTCCATTTCAGGTAATCCTTGAGATGATCCAAGTTGACTGTGCAATTTGAGTACAGGATCTAGCTACTACCTCACGGTTAAGGTTGTCAATGGACCATAGACCTTAGTCTTGATTTTGCTTATAGGATATTTTTCATTGGATTTATTTCTATGTGAGTTTTCATTTTGTTGGGAGATGGCTCTAAGGGCCAAACTTTGATGAACATTGATGTAGAATTTTTAGACTATTACTTGAATACGTTATGTCTGATTTATTTAGTTAGATTTTTGGATTTTGATAAGGTTTATCATGTTTAATGTCCTACTAATATCTCTTGGTGTGTCCATAAGACTAATAGATTATTCACTTGTGATTATAATGTTGATAAGACATGGTGGACAATAGAATCAATAACGTCCTAGTTCTTAGTGGTTGACACGTGTAGTGTCTCGATGATGATTTAATGACCGATGGGCGCGCCTCTCCATGCGTGACCCCGATGTGACAAAACAAAAGGACCGATAACTAGGGTGTTACACTACCAATCAATGTATTGAGAGTTTCGATGAATATTGAACTTGAAGAGTTTGAAAGAATTATTCAATGTGAATGTGGGATTTTAATCGATGCAATGATGACTATCAATATTGTATATCCCTTTTTTCGGTAACATGGGATTAATTATTAGGATGTTATAATTAGAACTAAGCAAGCATTAAACAATATTCATTCTATGGTACAAGAACTCCCACCTCGTCATATTATGGAGTTGTATATAGAAGTTACGCATGTCAGTTGAAGTCAAGGTTTAGAAGATGGGTGTTGCCAACACTATGATGATTTTTTTGCCCCTTGTACTCAAAGATCAGTGGAGAACATTGTTCATCTACAATTTACGACGCTTCACTAAAAACTGGTCTTCACTTTAAGACTGAAAAAAAAAATTGTTTCAAAGTGAAGACATTTTTTTTTGGGAAGCTAAAAAACAAAAAAAAAAATCCTTTCTTTTTCCTTGTAAAGGGTTTTTTTTTCTATTTTTAGGGAAGACGTATTCATTGAATAATAAATTCGTCTTCACTTAAAAATAATTTTATTAAATTAATCTTCGTAAAAAAAATAATAAATTGGTCTTCAAATTTTTTAGACGCTTCACTAAATATTGGTCTTCACTTTAAGAGTGAAAAAAAAAATTATCTCAAAGTGAAGGCCTTCACTTTGAGACTAAAAAAAATATCTCTCAAACTGAAGGCCTTCACTTTGAGACAGGGAAAAAAATATAAAAAAGAAAAATAAATCTCAAAGTAAAGACGTTTTCATTGAAGATGCTTCACGTTGAGGTAGAAAAATTTTTGGTCATCTTCTTCTTCAATTTTTGCAATTTTTCCATTGATTTAGAAATAGGGTTCTTAGGGTTTTTTTTTTCAGTTGCCTCTTCTTCCCCGTTCTTCTTCTTTGATTCTGCGGTTCCTCAAAAAAGAGAGCAAAAATTTTTGCTCACTTTACTTTACTTTTAAAAAAATATATATCTCAAAGTTAAGTGAAGACGTCTTCACTTTTAAGCTGAAAAAAAAAATCTCAAAGTGAAGGCGTCTTCAAGATGACTTCACTCTGAGGTAAAAAAAAAAAAAATAGTCATCTTCTTCTTCATTTTATGTGATTCAAAAACAAGATTTTCAGGTTTTTTTTGTTTTTGTCATTTTCTTTTTTCCTTTCATGTTCTTTGTTTTCTTCTTCTTCGATTATGTGATTCCTCAAAAAAGAGAGAGCAAAAATTTTCTCTACGTGAAGGCGTCTTCACTCACTTTACTTAAAAAAAAATTTTTTTGTGGCCTAAGACGCCTTCACATTTGGACTGCCACACAAGCTTTCTACGTGGCATACGTGTTGTACATAGCAGGTTGACCGTAAAAAATTATGGCAAGGGAGTCATTACTTTTAAATGAAGGGCATTTTTATAATTATTCTTATTTTTCAGGGCAATAAAGTCAAAGTATATCTCTAAGAAGTGTATTTTTTACATACAAAATTTTAAAAAAAAATTTAAATATATTCTTTAATTATGAACTTTTTTTTTTAGCTGAATATATTAATTGCTAAAATGATATTTAGCCACATAATTTTCTTTTTTCTTATTTCATAGCTTCTTTTATTGTAGTTTTATCAAATATCAAGCTATTATTAACAATCCTCCACATGAAATGCTTAATCTTGTTGACAGTCTAAGGTTTTATAATATTGGCCGAAAATTTGACTACCAGTCAAGAAGAACAATAGTAATAAATTGGGAAAGTAGAACACAAAAACAACAAAGTTGAGGACAAATTCTAAGAAAACGCTTTTTATTATTGTGGAGAATTATTATAGAGTCAATGTTTTTCTGCCCCTTAATTGGCTTACAATATATGAATATTTGCGTAATGGGCCTATTGATTGTACATAGAATTTTTATAAAATAAATGAGAAATTTCGGACAATGTTGAATAGATGAGACATGTGCGCAAAATATTAGATAAAATCAAAATTTGTTAAAATCTGGAGATTATGGGAAAAAAAGAGATATTTTAGGAAAAAAAAATACAAAAATTTTTGAAAAAAAGTGTACATGAATTATGAGGCAAAATACAAATTTTAGAGAAAATATTTGCTAAACTTTAATTTGGGGACATATTTGATTCATGGTTAATTTAGAATTGCAATACACTAACTTTATAAAATTCAAAAAAATGTAGAATATAAAATTTAAGATTAGGGAAGTGTTACTTTACTCATGTTGAAAAAAAGTTATAATTGTAGAATAAAAATTAGGAAAATGTTAGTCTAGTTAAAAAAAATTATAAGTCGATTTGAAGGGGTATTTTGCCATATTTTCAAGATTGTCTTTCTAAATATTATTAACAACATTATAAATTTCATTGCCACAATGCTAAATTGATGGGAAGTGGTAATTTTGATATATTGTAAACTTCAATTCCATTCTATCCAAAACATATATATATATATATATATATATATGAGAGAGCTACTTCATCTGTCGAAAGAAAAATGATATTTAATCTAACTTTTCACGTTTTAAAATAATGGATAACAATTGATTTATTAAAATAAAATGGGTAACTACTAGAATTGCACCTAAATTTAAAAAATAACTAAATACCTATTGTTTATTAAAAAAACAAAGGAAAGGGGACTCTTATATATGAATGATTTAATTTCAAGAAAATCTATAATGTATTCGACTCAATTATACGATAAACGTTTAGGTACGAAGCACATCTCATTTACTACCATATATATATATATATATATAGAATCTCTATGTCTGAACCGCAGTGAACGGTGAACCGAGATACTGAAATGCACTATCCGTTCTACTTGTTACTGTATTTTCCATGTAAATACATTACAATAATTTTCTATTGCAACTGTATTTTCTATATAAATATAATACTTTTAATCATTAAATGAAAGAATAATACTCATTTTAATGTATATAATTATTTATTAAATAGTTGCAAATACAAAGTTATATAAAAGATTACAACTAAAACAATCAAAATCTATAAGTTAATGTTTCATTGTTTTGAAAGAGAAAACAAATAATAATTCCACCTCAAACCGTGGACAATTTGGTAATATGGATAAAATAATAAATAAACTAGACATGCACGTGGATTCCCATGGTACTGGGTGAACCGGATAACGTACCGGTGCAGCCAAGCCAAACACCTAATTTATTATAACTTTTAAAAAAGAATAATAATAATACTTAAGTTGGAATAAAAAATGCTGGAAATTACCATATGCAATCGAATGAAACATGTATATAAACAGGTGAAATAGGTCATGAAAAGGCATCCATCTCACTCCTCTTTCAAGTTCTGGTTTCTAATATACTCATGGCAACTTCATTTCAAGTCATTTTTGTCCTTTCTCTTCTCTCCCTTGCTTTGTTCATCAATGTGGCATCGGCAAAGGTTATGCTCTTCGAAGGCCAAACGCTCACTGCTCCTGAGTCCCTTCAAAATGATCACTACACATTCATTATGCAGAATGATTGTAACCTTGTTTTATACTCTAGCGGTAAGCCAATTTGGGCATCTCAAACTTGGGGTAAAGGCCCTGGATGTAAGGTAACCTTACAAAATGATGGAAATCTTGCACTCTTTACGAAAGAAGGTAGAAACATTTGGAACAGTAACTCCCATAGTTCTCCTGGTTTCTATCAATTGATCATGCAAGATGATGGCAACGCTGTGATCTATGGTACTAGTATAGGTGCTATTTGGGCCACTAACACTCATGGACAATCTGAAGTGATTAGTCTAACCAATTGAACTACTTATGTGTATGGATTTGCAACTTTGTTTTCCAACTTGATGTTATAGTATGATCTTGTTTCACACTTTTTGATGGGTCATGTTTGAGATTAAGCTCTTTATGGTAAAAAGAGCTTCTCACCATGTAACTTGCATCAATATTGAAGTATGGGAATAAAATGAGTTGGAAATTAGATAAATCTTTTCAATGTTGTTCTTCCCTTGAACATTTCTACGTACAACTTGATAATTTACGGCTAAGAAAAAATTCAAAACTTAGTTTCTCTTACAAGCATTCCTCGTATATGTATAGTAGCTCCAACATAATTTGAACTTTTAATAAGTCTCTTGAAAAAATAATCTTTAAGAGATAAAGATACAACAGCATAACTACTAGATTTGTTGCTATGGCTGATCCCTAAAATTTAAGAATGGCCATTATTAATTATATTAAGACGTTTAGTATTTTTTTTTTTTTTTGACAATTTTGTAATCTAAAAAACTCGAAGTATAAAGTCCACGTAATTAAGCACGGGCTATATAAAAGGAGACTTTTTAATTTTTTTTTTTTTTAAACAGCTGCATAGCATAATTAACTAATTTATTTTTCATTGAAAAAAGTTAAATATTATTCATTATATATATATATATATATATATTGGACATTATGGGCAGGTTACTAATTTCATATCTTTTAAGTTTTTTTGTTGTGTGTGTGTATATATATATATCTTTATTTTTCTTTATTTTTATCATTGAACAATAAAAATCATTAGAATCCAAATATTAGTGTATGTTAGGGTTTGGACCGTTTGGTCATGGGCGTGAGATTTGAATCTCACGCTTGTTACTGTTGTTGATTGATTGAGCATGTCTCTGCATGCTATCTTCTTTTCTCCTCTCCATCGCAAAGGACTTTTTTCTATAAGTTTTAGAGTTACGGTTTGCGGTTATTTTTATATTGCAGTGTACACATGCTAAAAATTTGTTATATTAAAATTATATTTTAGATAAATGAGAAATTGAAAAGATAAAAAGGTGTGTAAAAAGATGTTTATCTGCGCATAACACTAATTTACTTAAAAGATATATCTTTTAAAAAAATGTCTATTCTTAAGAGGAGATATGTCTTTAAGAAGTAACTCTTCTTATAGTCACTCTTTGTATTGCATATATATAGTAAATATAAATATTTCCTACTAATTGTGAGTTTATATATATTATTTACATCCATGTTTATTCATGATCATTTGTAGTACAAGTTACGTTGATATAATTGATCGTCATGTCCATGTGTTAGAAAAAAACTATTACACATATGGTAGTTCATTAATCATGGAATTTGAAATTCTACTGTTGTAACATGTGATCATTATATCTTAAGAGACAAATGGTAACGTAAAACATTAGCGTCTGTATAAGACAGAATTGTCTTGAGGATATAAAGTTAAACTTTAGTCTCAATCAATTTTGTTCATTATGGTCAATTTTTACATTGTAACTAACGACATATACACATCGGTACATCATACGTTTTACAATCTTAAGACATAGTTGGGAAATCATGGCATGATTTCAAATAGTATTGCTATGCACAATTTGTAGTTGTTTGTTGAATATTTAGATGCACTTTTCAAAATGTTTCAAGTTTCTCATTTGAGTTATCAATGCGATATATGCCATGGATAATTCGATATTAATTTTCTATAAAATTAATATATAAATCATAATTTGTAAAGAGCTATAACAAAGTGCTAGATCAGCTTTAAATCATTCCCAATAACAATAATATCATTAGCATACACCAAAAGTTGAATAAACTTATTAGCATTGTGGTAAATGAAGAGAGAAGAACCTGCCTTGGAGTTAATAAAGTGCTAGGTAAGTAACGTAATCCTGAGTCATTCAAACCACGCTCTTGGTGATTTTTGAAGTCCATATAAAGCTCGATGAAGATGGCAAACATGGCTCGTTTTGGAAGAATTCACAAAATCTTCGAGTTGAGGAGTGAAGACAGTCTCTATGAGTTTGTCATGAAGAAATGCATTATTGATATTTAAATTTTTAAGTGGCCAGTTATGAGAAACTGCCAAAGTGAGAACGATGCGTATGGTCGATAATTTAACCACTGAACTAAATGTGTCAACAAAATCAACCCCTAGAATTTGACTATAACCCTTGGCAACAAACCTCGCTTTATACCAATTAATTGAGCCATCAGAATTGCATTTAGTGGTCAACATCCACCGATTTCCAAGCATATCGTGTAACTGGTCTTGAGCACCCCTAAATGGAACCAAAAACAATGTACAATGTACTAAGAGATTTTAATGCATTAATCTTGGATTTCATAGCATTACGCAAATGAGGTAGATTCAAAGCTTCTTGAATAGTGGAAGGAACTGAATATACAATACTGGTAGCAATCTACAATGTGGACAAATTATGTGGCTTAAAGATACCATCCTTTGCTCTAGTAATCATGTGATGTGTTGGAACGATAGGTGCTAAAGGATAGATATGAGAAGAGAAACATGTGGTTAGGGAAGTAGTGGATGGAGAATCTGAAGGAAAATGAGAAGTAATGTGAGGATGTGGACATGTGGAAGGAGGAGCATGAGAAGAAGGAGCTGGAAGAGAAAAATTGGAGTAAGGCGAATGAGTTAGAGCTAAAGATGAGGAAGACTAGGGAAACATGTTGTGGTACGTAAGGTCATGTTCATCAAATAGAACATGTCGATTCACCATATCCGAGGAGTAAGCACCGTTCTGAATGGAATTGGTATTAATGGTATTGAAAGACTGAATGTAAGGGTGGTTTGCACAACCAAAAATACATAAAATAAAATAATTTGGGTTTTCGGCTAAGTAATTTCTGAAAAGGAGAAATATGGTTCAAAACTAAGGTTGGGAGACAAGCCTTCCACCAAAAAGAATATGGAAGATGACTTGAGCAAGAAGAGACAAGCTAGTTTCGACTATATGTCTATGTTTACGCTTAGCACGACCATGTTGTTCATGGGTATAGTGGCAAGGATGTTGAAATCCAATTCCATGTTATCTCAAAAATGATTCAAAAGAGTGATATTCACATCCCCAATCTGATTGTACACATTTGATACACTTTGAAAATTATTTTTCAACAAGTAGTTTAAATTGAATAAAAGTAGGTAGAGCCTTCGATTTATGTTTAAGAGGGTCAATCCATGTAAAATGGAAAAAATTATCAAGAAAATAAATATAATAGTGAAAACCATCCATAGAGGAACCGGAGATGGACTCCAAATGTTGATAAGTATTGATTTTAAGATTGAACGACACACATAGATGGTCTTTGAAATGGTAACACATGACTGTTACCTAACCTACAAGCTTAACAGAAATCAACATGATCAACAAATGAGATTGGCTTATTACAACTACGAAGAGCACGTCATAAAACATCTCAAGAGGGATGGCCTAACTGCATGTGCCAAACATTTGCAGTGTGAACTATGGAAGGCAGTAGAAACGAAACATTAACTTGAGGAGGGGGAAAATCATTAGTGACTTGATAGAGACCATCTTTAAGGGTTCCTCAAAGAAGCACCACCTTGGCGTGTAAATCCTTCACAAGACAATAATTGGCCAAAAATTCCAAAAAAAATTACTATATCAAGAAAGTTTAGAAACGCTAATGAGGCTTTTCTTAAGATTGGGAACACAAAAAATATTAGGAAACTTTAGAGTTGAAGGAAGACAAGAAGAAGATGCAGTGACAAAATAGGAATTGCCATTACCATCCACCAAGGATTGATTATCTGTTAACTTAATCTCACACTCAACTGGGATGGGTCAGAAGTCACATGAGTGGAGGCTCCACTACCAATGTACCAAGCACCATTAGGATTATTATCTACTACAACCACAATGACATTTGAGTTGTTGTAGGACTGTATGGGACAAGGTCCTGAAGGGTAGGAGACCCCATGTAAGTTACGCCTGCCCGGTAGTAACAATAGCATCCGAGGAACCATATTTACCACAAATTTGGCATGTTGGTTGGTTCAAGTTAGATTGGCGACCACCTCTACCTCTAAAACGACCACGTGAATTGGTTCTTCCTCTAAAGTTCGAAAGTTGAGAACTCGAGGTTTGATTGCTTTGTTGGGAATTTGGAGTGCTTGGTTGGTACATTGTTTTAGTGAAGGCCTTGTTAAGTGAGTTCGTAAGACATTTGGTAAGGTTGTTATAGCAGTCATTTGGCTTGACAGTAACAGTTGAAGCTTGGTCTCATAGCTAAGAAGAGAAACATCCATATCAACCCAGGTGAGACCATCTTTGTCTTGCAGATGTGTAGTGATAGGCAAGAACTCAACATCAAGACCATTCAATGCACAAGAGATCAGGTTTGGCATCATGAATGGATCTCCAACACCGGCTAAGTTGTCTATGTATTCCTTTGAGGGTATTAAGATATTGACTCATCGTTTGAACACCTTTCCTTGCCGCTTGGATGTTAGTTCAACAAATATGTATTTTAGCTTGGTTATGAGTTCCACATACTCATTCAATTGCTTTCTAAGTTGCCTATGAAGTGCTTTGTGTCACGGGCTTTGTGCTCAGTTAAGGGACACCTGTGAAGCACCTACTAAATTAACCAGTTAATAGGGTCAACCAATCTGCAAGTAAAGAGAAATAGTAAATACAAGCACAGACAACAACAATAAAAGGAACTTTTATTAATATCCAAAGTAGTTGTACATTTGTATTGGTTACACGAATGAAAACACACACACACCCCTAGGGGAGTAGGTAACGCTAGAGGACCACATGCTAACAATAGCACGCAGCCAAAGGGATGGTTGTGATAGTTTTACAAAGAGATACTTGAATGTAGGGGACACCTATACATTACTCTAGGCGACTGCCACCTCCTCTACAAGGTAGCTCTTAAGCTTTTTAAGTACTTCCAAAAGGAAACACCAAAAAGTGAGGCCAATCATGCTAGGCCTTTTAGGGGGCCAAACGAACTCCGATTGAGACAAAACTTGATGGGCCCTCTAATTTAGTTACGGCGCATGTCTAGACATGACCATCACAGACTCCTCCACTTAAAACGATGACATCCCTGTCGTCGGATTGGTGAGCTACTTGATGATCTCTACTTCATGCTGTTCCAATGCATTGGTTAGCTCCCAACTGGCCACGGCTTCTAGTAAGCCCTTCCACTTGAATAAGCACTTTTACTCAAACTGCTTCTGTGAAGGTCCTAGAACTCTGCAATCAGCTACGATGTGCTCCACTTCACGGTTTGGTCTTCGCTTGACATTTGTTGTGGGCCTTGAAGCACTACCCTGAGCCAAGTCTTCTTGATCAGCATAAAACGACTTTAAGTTGCTAACATGGAAGATTAGGTGGAAATGATTCCAGTCGGTGGGCAATTCGAGTTGGTATGTAGTTTTACCAACTCTCTCGATGATTGTGAATGACCCCTCATACTTGCAGACTAACTTCCTATTGACCTTTCTAAAAAATCTCATAATATCTGGCTGAGGTTTCAGAAGGACTTGGCCGCCCACTTGGAAAGAAGCTGGCCTTCTCCTCTAATCTACCCGCTTCTTCATTCTTCTAGAAACCTTCTCCAAATAAGCTCGAGCAATCTCACTGGTTTTTTGCCACTCCTTCGCAAACTGATATATTCTGGGACTACTCTTTATATAGCCCATATCAATTGTGTGAGGTGTGTGTGGTTGTTGGCCTATCACCAACTCAAAAGGACTCTTCAAAGTCGAAGAGCTGCGTTGCAGGTTGAAACAGAACTGAGCAACATCTAACAGATTTAGCTAATTCTTCTAGTTGGCACTCTCAAAGTGTCACAGATATTCTTCGAGCATGCCACTGAATCTCTTGGCCTGGCCATTTGTTTGCAGATGACAGCTTATGGAAAAGTTTAGATAAGATCCCAAAAGTCGAAAGAGCTTTGTCTAGAATCGCTCGATGAACCTGAATCTCTGTCATTGATGATGGTCTGAGGAACGCCCCAATATTTCATCACATGTCGCAGAAAAAGATACGTTGTCTCTTCTGCTGAACAATGTTTGGGAGCGGGGATGAAGGTGGCATATTTTGAGAATCTGTCCACCTCCACAACGATTGAGACGTACTCCCCCACTTTTGGCAAAACACTGATGAAGTCTATGGTTACACTCTCCCACGGACGCTGAGGAACTGGTAATGGTTCTAGGAGCCCCAACGATTTGGCCTGTTCGACCTTGTCCTATTGACAACGCAGGCAAGTCTTAAAATATTCCTCCATGTCATTCCTCATTTTTGGCCAATAGTATCTCTGTTCTAATAGTATCAAAGTGCACTGACCACCTGGATGACCTTCCCACTGAGTGTCATGACACTCATGCATTAACTCCCTGTGAAGTCCTCCAGTGCAAGGAACATAAAGATGACCCCCTTTTGTGATAAGCAACCCATCTTTGATGTGGAATCGTCTTGTTAGGCCGGCTTCTATTAATGGCCACAGAGTTTGAACTTGAGGATTTGATTTTAGGTCTTCTTAGATTCTATTGTGTAAGGTGGTCTAAAGCCTAGCAAGTTCTGCTTTTCTACTCAAAGCGTCAGCAACTTGATTTGTTCACCCTGGTTTATGCTCTAGCACCATTTCAAATTATAAATGGAGCTCTTGCCACTGAGCTTGCTTTGCAGTAAGTTTCTTCTAGGTTAAGAAGTGTAAGATAGCTGCATTATCAGTTTTCTCCATGAACTTGGAACCTAGCAAATAGTGTCTCCATGATCAAAGACAGTGGACCATGGCCTACAGTTCCTTCTCTTGCACAGTATAATGGCATTCAATCTCAGAAAATTTTTGGCTCTCAAAGACCAAAGGATGTCCCTCCTAGATTAGCACTCCACCAAGTGCAAAATCTGAAGCATCTATATGCACTTCAAAAGGCTTGCTCAAGTCTGGCAGAGAAAGAACAAGATCTTCTACCACTTCCTATTTCAAATTAGCAAATGCTCTCTCGCTTTCTTCCAACCAAACCCAAGGCTGGTCCTTCTTCAACAATTTTGTCAAGGGTGCTACTTGCACTAAACATCCCTTGATCAACTTATGGTAATAGTTCACCAAACCAAGGAAAGATCGCAACTCTAACACATTGGTTGGGATCTTTCATTCCTCAATGGCCTGGACTTTCATCATGTTCATCTTCAATTTGCCCAAGAAAGCAATCTTCTTCTGTGCGAAAGAACATTTCTCTTCTTTCACATAAAAGCGATTTTTTCGCAGCAGCTCGAACACAATCTTCAAGTGAGAAAGATATTCCTTTAAGGTGCAGCTATAGATCACGATGTCATCCAGATATACCACCATGAACTTATCAAGGTACTCGTGGAGTATCTTATTCATCAATGTAAAACACATTGCTAGGGTGTTGGTTAACCTGAAAAGTATCACCAAGTACTTGAATGCTCCATGGCGAGTTACACAAGTGGTCTTTGGCTCATCTCTTTCGACAATTCAAACTTGATTGTACCCAAATCGCAAATCCAGCTTTATGAAATAACAAGCTGCACCCAACTGATCAAACAGGTTAGTAGTTAAACGAATGAGATATTTGTTTTGAACAACTACTTTATTTAGTGCCCGGTAGTCCATGCACATCCGAAGACTACCATCATGTTTCTTTTGTAATAACAACAGTGCCCCATAAGGAGTCTTTGAGGGAAGAATGAACCCAACATTAATGAGTTCACTCAGTTGCTTCCGTAGTTCAGCTAACTCTAAAGGAGTCATCCAATACGGACGACGCCAGACGGGCTCACCCCTGGAATCAACACAATATTGTAGTCAATAGGCTTTCATGGAGGAAGCTCTTTCAACAATTCTTCAGGCAAAACATCTTTGAAGTCTACTATCAACTTCATTACTGCCTTCGGAATTGGTTGTGGAGCTTCCTTTTAGTCCTCACCCACCAAAGTGGCCACATATGTCAGCTTGCCTTTCTTGAGCCCCCTTTTCAACTTTAGAGCTGAAATCATTTTATCTTTTGGTTCAATCACAGTTGTCAGGATCATACAAGAGGCATCACCTAGCATATACAAGGCCTCGAGATAAGGCATCAACATTGCCTTAGCTTCATGCAGAAATTCGATGCCCAAGATCACCTTGAAGTCATCAATGGGAATTACCATATAATTCATCACGCCTGACCATCTGCCCAACTCTGTGGGTACGGTCCTTGCAACACCATGGATCGATCTCGCCACAAAGTTAACTACTTTGATCTTATTAGAGTCTCCTTCTAATTTGAAACCCGCTTTACCTTTGACAATGAAATTATGTGTGGCTTCAGTGTCCACTATTGCTTGAGTAGCCTTTCCATTGATTCTCACCTCAATGAAGCACCCTTCTACTTCCCTGAAATGTGCCCCTTTAAGGCATTCAGTAACCGAAGAACTCCCATCCCTGGTTCTTCTGGCTCGTTTCCTGTGGCTTGATCGTAAGATGTCCCCTCAGCTTGTAGAGCATTCAATGAACTCTTATAAGGGCATACCGCTATTCGATGTGTGCCAAAGCATAAGAAACACTTCAATGGCTTGGTCTTGAAATTTGCAGTCGAAGTCGAAGGCGCTGATGACTGCTTGGATGAGGGGCCCCTTTGTTAAAGTAGTTCTTTGGTTTTCTAGTGCTACCCTCATCCTTCCTTGACAATGGCTTATAATTGTTTCCATTTGAAGTTTTCTTCTTTTCATTCGAGTTCGAGTTCGAGTTTAAGGTGTAGTCAGTAAAACGTTTCGCTGCAGACGGGGCGGACGCATAATCCTCAACTCATTGCCATCGTAATTATATTTGAGTCCACAGCTTTAATCCATCCAAGAAGAAGAACAACTTCTCCTTCTCGGTTATGTCCGGGATGTCTACCGTTAGGGCCGAAAATTGCTTCACGTATTCTCGAACACTACTTGTGTGTTGGAGTCTCCACAACTTCTGCTTAGCTAAGAACTTGACATCTTTTGAAAGGAACTGACATTGGAGTTGCCTCTTGAGAGCTTCCTAAGAATCAATTTCAATCAACCTGTTTTGGATGTCCCGACATTGATTTCGCCATCACAGCTTGGCATCACCAATAAGGTACATTGTGGCTATGGAGACCTTATCCTGTTCAATTTTCAAATTTATCACATTTAGGTATTGTTCAATATCAAAAAGGAAGTTCTCTAATTCCTTTGCATCTTGAGTGCCATTGTAATGTTTTGGTTCAGGCAACTTTACCTTTCGCATTACCTCTGGCTTTTGTGGACCACTTGTCCCAACCAATCTCGTGAGATTATTCATCCTGGCATTCACATCATCCAATTGACCCCTGATCTCTTGAAATGCCACATGAGTCTCTTCACTCAAGGCATCAAGGCCTTCATCGAAGGTGTGTCGACCTCTTTCGAGTAACTCAATACGTTCCACCAATCGCTCCATGGTCGCCATCCATTCTGCACTTTGGGTAGCTTGCCTCTTTAGTTCCTCCAGGCTCTCCCTGGTGGACTTATTTTGGGTTGCCATTATCTTGTTCCTTGTCTCTAATACCGCCATCACGGGTTATGTGCTCAATAAGGGATACCCATGAGGCACCTAGCTAAGTTAACCAGTTAGTAGGGTCAGCCAATCTGCAAGTAAAGATAAATAACAAACACAAGGACATGCAACAGTAATAAAATGAACTTTTATTAATATCCAAAGCAGTTGTACATTTGTATTGGTTACGCGAATGAAAATAAGCACACACCCCTAGGGGAACAGGTAATGCTAGAGGCCCACGTGCTAGCAATAGCATGCAGCCAAAGGGATGGTTGTGATAGCTTAAAAAAAAGAACTTGAATGTAGGGGACACCTATGCACTATTTTAGGCAACTACCACCTCCCCTAAAAGGTAGCTCTTAAGCTTTTCAAGTACATCTAAAAGGAAATATGAAAAAGTGAAGCTAATCATACTGGACCTTTTGGAAGGCCAAAGGAACTCCGATTGAGACAAAACTTGACGGGCCTTCTAATATGGTTACGGTGTATGTCCAGACATGATCGTCACACATGGCCAATTATTTGAGAAGCAACTTCCTCTATGAGAGGGTTCAACAACTATCTGAGGAGGAGCTGATCATGGCTGATCCATTCTTCAAAAGCTGGATTAGGTTCTCTCGTGTCAGTCAGAAACAGAGTTGGGTATGGTGTTGCTCCGAGGAGATATGCATCTAACTTAGTCCTTTAATCACTGGTAAAATAATGGATTTCTATAGGATATAATTATTTGGATCAAGCTTGATGGATAAACTTTGGTATAGGGAGTGACCAAAAGGAGCTATGACAAATGATTGAGATAAAGTGGGAGACATCTTTGCATTTATAGAAGAAGGGAGAAGTAACAACCATTGATTGAAATAGACAAGTGTCACAATCTTGTATAAAACATATCCTAACAGAATTGTAGAACTCATAGAGATTCGTACAAAAAAATGATTTGGAAATGAGTTAGAGAATATTCTGATTCTAGACAATTATGTTGCTCCTTGAATACCCGTTATGATGCATCTCAATGTGTTTTCCTAACATCTTGTCCGATGTTTCACTTATTTACAAAGATTCAAATAGGCACCAATGTAAATGTCACGTATTACTAAAATAGAACTGATTAAGTTGATAAAGAATAAAACAAAAGTTTATCAGTTTGTGTAATAGATCTACAACAACAATTAAAGCATGGCATTTGTTAAAAAAAAAAAAATTCAAAAACATTATTTTTTCACCTTTTATTTTAAATAAATGTCTTTACTGTCCCTTACCCTAGCTTGGGCACTCTCTACTTGGTCACCGTAGCAGAAAAGTTAACCATGTAAGAAGGTGGCATAAAAACTAGTAGCAACGGCTTGTATGTCCTTCTTACGGTGACATTACCACCTTTACAATGAAATCAGTGGATAAAATGTTTTAAATTTGAAGAAAATAATGTCCAAATCACGTAAAGAAGCTGAATAATGATTAGTCTCAAAATGTATAAATGTAGGCATGAGGCACATTATTTTTCAAAATATAAAAAATAAAAAAAATAAAAAAGAAGAAGAAGAAAAGAAAAAAAAAATAGTGGAACCATTACATGTCTTGGTGGGTTCTCAGTCATTTTTCATTGCAGAATCTGGGAGCCCAAGCGTGCGTGAATGGTTTCTCCACATTCCAAGAACTGCGTAGGAAGCCCATGCGTGTTTGTTACGAATTATGTAGTTTTTTGCTACAAATCAATTCTATCAGTTTTATAATTTAATTTATTGAACCAATATAAAATAAAATAAAATAAACAATTAAATTTAATTGGAAGCTATCTAGTGTCTATTCTAGCACATCTTGCTTGTCCGAGGAGGTTGGGGTGTTTTTGGGACATTTTCAGTTCAGTTTCAGAGTTTTTTGTCTCTGATTCAGTATTAGCTATGGAGTTGTCTTCGCCTATCTCCTAATGGAAGTCTTCTCTTTGGCCTTGCTTTAGTTTCGTTTATGGTGCTTGTGGAAATCAAGATATATGATCTGGGTCTTCTGCATTTGGGTCAGTACTTGCAATCTTCTCTTCAGAGTAAATAATCATGATGAAGGTTTGCTTTTACTGAGTTCAGCAGTTTGGGATTCTGGGAGCCATCAGAGAAGTGAGGTTTCTCGGCTTTCTCCCTCCAACAGCAGCTATATTTTGGAGGCTTTTCTTCACTGTCATTGGGTCGACGTCTGCACTTTGGGAGCTATCTCAGCAGCGGATGCTAAAAGTGTCTTCTTGCTATCAGCTCATTCTATCTTCGATCTCTGGAGAAAGGACGCTTGTTCCATTCAGTAATCCATTAATCGACTGACTTAATTAGTAAACAATGGAGACTATGAAAATTCAAAATTATTTTTGGGTGAAATATGAGTGTTCATGGTATAATTATTCTTTTGAGAAATGATTATGACATTGTTTAGTAGAAAAGATATGTTCTTAATCTTCCTTATTAAATGACCATGTTGCATGTGAAAAGACAAAATCAGTGTACAATATGTAAAAGATATATCTTTTCCAACTCATTTTATTCTCATTTTAATACATTGATGCAAAGTTACACGGTGACAGTAAAGATCTTAACCTCAACATGACTCAAACACAAATTAAAGAAAATTAAAATAAGATACCAAGACATCAAGTTGGAAAACAAAGTTGCCGATAAGTAATTCAATTCCTTAGACTAATCGCTTTTGATTGTCCATTCGTGTTTGTGGCCCAGATAGCACCCGAACTAGTACCATAGATCACAGCGTTACCATCATCTTGTACTATCAATTGATAGAGACCTTGTTCTCTGTGAGAGTTACTATTCCATATATTTTCACCGGACTGTGTGAAGAGGGCAAGGTTTCCATCATCTTGTAAGGTTACCCTACATCCAGAGCCTTTACCCCAAGTTCCAGAAGCCCATGTTGGCTTTTTACGAGAGTATAACACAAGGTTACAATCATTCTGCATAATAAAAGAGTATTGGCCATTTTGAAGGGATTGAGGAGCATCAAGGGTTTGGCCTTGAAAGAGCATGACTCTTGCAGATGCCTCATTGATGAACAAAGCAAGAGAAAGAAGGGAAAGAGCAACAATGATTTGGAATGCTGGTGCCATGTCGTAAATTAAAGAAGCCTAGCTAGTAGAAACAAGAACTAGTAAGAAGTGTGAGATGCGTGTGGCTTCTCATGACCTTCTTCACCTATTTATATAGTTGTTTCATTTGACATACAATAGGTCCCATCATTTTTCTTTAATAACTTTTTAAAGTTATAAAATTTGGGAGATCGGCTTCTCTGCCGTAATAAGCTGCATCCCATTGCACCGGTATGAAACAATTTGAATAATAGGTCCCTCATTTTATTCTTGTTTTCTATTATTATTTTTCCACCTTCTCTTTCAAAACAAAGAAACATTAATTCATACTTTAAAATGCAAAAAACAAAAAATCTAGATGTAATGGTGACATGGCATCACTATTGCATTGACAATTTTTCTTTTTGTATGATATAGATTTAGAACACACATGAACTAAAAGTTGATGCCTTAACTTTCTCACTAAGAAAGCATGGCTGACTTTTTTTACTAAAAGGAAATTAAATACGATAAACTATTAAAAAATTAAATAAAATAAGAAATTATTAAACAATTTCACTTTCACATTTGCTAAAATCTAATTCTTTTATAACATCGAAGTTTATAATAATAATCTTGTAGTTTTAATATTCAATAAATTTTGATATCCTATTAATTGAATAAATAATATTTAAAATAATAAAACAGTAAATTTTCAAATCATAAATCTGAAATTAAAAAACAGTGAATAAATTTTAAACTACAAACTAATAATCCCTTTGTTAAAAAAAAAAGAAAGAAAGAAAGAAATAATAATAATTTCATTTTAAAACAATTAATATTTCTTCTTCAAATTTAATTACTTTAGTAAAACTGAGAAAAAAAAATTTATTATTATTTGTTGTATAATCCAATCAAGTTCTCAATATATTTTACATTTTAAAAATTGATCAGTGCGGTTTGAGTTTTATTTTATGCATTGAAAGCCAAAATTAACCTGAAAACCATGTTGGACAAAATGTTTTTAGCAATGTCAACAATGATTTTAGTATATTCTTATTATTTAACGTAATAATCTATTTTATATTCAGATTTTAGTAATCTAATTATATATTAAATTATAAAAACAATTGAATGTCTTCTGAAAAGGTATGATAGTGTTAACTATAAAATTTATAGTTAGAACATTAACAAAAGTAACTGAATCACCCAAATCAAATCAATTCTATTAGATTTGATTTAATTTGAAGCTGATTTTGTTTGGTTTTAGTTATAATTGAAAGTTGAATCAAGTCGCAGTGCTTTTAAAGTGTATACATATATTATTTATTTTTTATTAAAATAACTAGAGTTGCAGTAATTATATAGTAAACAATATATATAAAGATGTGCAACAATATATATATATATATATATATATATATATATATTATAATGACTAGAGTTGCAGTAATTATATAGTAAACAATCTATATAAAGATGTGCAACAATGAAGTATGCAGTGCAGTAAAGAAATAACACACAGAAATTGTTCACACAGTTCACCAATCAAGCCTACGTCTGTGGGGCCTTACCCAGATTGAAGGATTCAACTATTGTTTGTAAAGTACACCACTTCTTAGTAAGACCTACACCCTACAATAACATACTCCAAACTAAAATCTTCCTAATGTCCTCACATCTTAAAGAACACTGTCAAACTCTGCTCACAAACTTTCATCCACCAAAGACAATTACCATTGTCTTGCTGAAACCAACAGTAGAGAGTACAACTCCTTCTTGTTCTCACAATCACTTAATAGAACAAAATAAATGAAATATAGATTTCAACACTCAATACAATGATTCGTACTTATATAGACATTGATTTCTTTGCAGTTCTAAGTGATGATGAAAGCCTTGAACGCCTCTGTATTTATAGGTTTTAATGTAGAGATCTTTTGTAATACCCCAATTCTCATTCCTTCATTTTTGTCACGTCTGTTACGTATGAAAGACATGCCATTAAATGTTCGCACATACATCATCTACAGAGAACTGGGACGTTACTTTTCTCACATTCAATTCATCATTAAATAACAGTTGGACATACTAGAATTCATATACATAAATAATCAAACTCTTGGACTTACCAAGAAGTGACACTTGGAAAGCATGTTGTGCTCATCAACAGTTAAATCGTTAACTTCTACATTTCAATTTAAATGGATGTGGACAAGTTTCCAGCCAAAATATCCGAAAATGGCCTATGTTGTCGAAGTCTAAACGATAAAGACAAATTAGTAACTCAAAACCAATTTGGAGGGTCATACACCTAGGCTAAACTAACTACTCGACAAAATAACTCTAATAACAACTTCAACAATGAGGTTTGCAGCTCCTATAGTACTATGTAGTACTATCAACACGAACCGCCTCAAGGGTCACCTAAAATGAAGATGCGGGGTGAGCTCAAGAGTCTAGTGGATCATACACAGTACCTCAATAGCATTATTTAAACCAAATATAGAATATACAAACACTGATCATACATTAGGTGTTTTAAACATTTAGTTATGAACAATCGTTAATTAGACCGAAGGGTCTAACCTTGGTGCTCTCTTATCATCATCATATCGAAAAACTCGAGGAAAATGCACGATATGTCAGATTCCAATGGGATAGGGGCACCCCCATTACCTAGCTTAGGAACTAGGCTCACACCCATCGCTCCATTACCAAAGAACTAGGGTCACACCCATAGTTTTATCATTAGGAACTAGGGGCAAACCTATCGTTTTTTATCCCGAGAACACTCACAGTGATCCCCCATGGACCACTGTGATGGTACGTGGTTCAACTCTAAATTTATCTTTACTTGTGTATCAACAAACATTTCATTATAGGCATAGTTGTCATCTCATCATGTGCAAAGCATCATTTTACAACACAATCATGTTGATCATCTCATAAAAATAGAAATAAGGCAACAATCATTTCATAGAAGCATAAAAGCATGTAAAAATCGAACATGGACATATAACTCATGTTATTCTAGCATTTATATATTCATGTCATTCACAAATAATTTAATCAACATCCTAGCATGCTTTTAGGCATTCAAACAATGTAAACATCATATATTCAGCATTAAAATTCAAATAATATTAGGGAGCAAGGTAATCATTTTCACCTTTATATCTCATTCCCTTGGACTTTTGTTTCGCACTGTGTTAGCCTTGTCTTTCAATCTATGAGATTCAAAACCACATTATATGAGTTTGAAACATTTCCAAGGTCCCTTAAATCATAATGTAATGGTTCATTAACATTAATATCCTAAGGTGTAGGCTGTGGCCTTAATGGATAACATCATTCACCATTTTCCTCTGATTACTACGGTAGTTGGTGGCGTTACTGTGGTAACCAGTGGCTTCTGTGTTCAATGCTTTCATGTGCATTGTCTCGCTCATTCTTTTTTCATGTGTTTAATACTCAAATACATGCACAATAAGCTTAAAACACACATCAAACTAAAAGAAGTCTTTATACCTTAGGGTTCTTTACGTTTCCTCTTCGTTTTTTGCCAAAACAAGGTTTTGCAACCCTCGAATCACTTAGGCTTCAAAGAAAAATGATTTACAATGCTAAGAATTCAAGATTTCAAGTGGGTTTCGTGATTTTACCTGAGCACAATTATTTGGAATAGCGCCTCAACTAATTTTCGTTATTGTTGGAGTTGTTTTTCATGAATCTAGGCTTTGAGAACAAATGGAGAAGGGTTGGATTGAATAGAAATCAATCAAGAATAGTAGAGAAGAGAAGAAAATTCAATTGTTGGCGACTAGTATCAGTTCTTGCGATTACAATGACAATTAAGGTTTTTGACGCACTGTTCATACTTATATAATTCATGTACTACCACGGTAACTCGAAAGATTACCACAATAACCAGAACCCTAATTATTTTTACATTTTAGTCGAATTACTGCGGTAACCAAAACTCTAGTTTTTCTATGTTTCAGTCGGATTACCGTGGTAATCACATGAATGATCACGGTGACCACAACATTGTGATTTTGATTTTTTTTCCTTTTGGTTTCAATCTAATTACTGTAGTAATTCTATGAATGACTGCAATAACTAGTAGACAGTTACTATGCGAAATTCCGCGTTTCGCTTCGGGTTGCCAATTCTTTTGTGCATTGATTAAACATTTCTTAAATCATATTTTTATGAGTTTTTCAAGGTCTATTATGCTTGAATTATTTTTATTTAAATTTACCAAAAGGCTATAAAATTTTCGAGGTATTACATCTTTATATAGTAAGCAAAAATTTTGGGCAATTTTTTGGGCAGACTGTGAGATCTCTTATATCATGATATTGTGAGCACAGTTGCCCTTTCGAAAAATTTTTAAAAATCTATATTTTTCCTAGAGTAACATGAACCATCTACATCTATATTTTTCCAAGAGAATATAGATGCAAAATTTGAAGCCATTATTCCATTTTCACATAATACCAGTTTCTATGTTAAGAATGTTCCATTATTTGAAAAGGATTTTGATCATTCTATACTGAAGATGATTTGCCAATATTATAAAATTAGATTTTCCAAACATTTCTTAAGATTTAAAATTCTGATTTAACAATTTAAGAGGTATGTATAATTTCAATTTCTAAGAACAACACACAACATGCAATATTCTAGATTATGAAATTCAATGGCTGCTCCTAATATTTAGTTTCTAAAAAAAATAACAACAATATTTTGATTTCTATAGTTATTATAAGGTTAATATTAGTAGCACCAAATATGTCAATTAGACCAATTCCCAATATATATATATATGTGTGTGTGTGTGTATGTATATATTATGCCATTTATGGATAATATTTTTAAAAGTGTAAGTATGATATGTTATTCAAGAGAAAGCATTTTACCATTCTTTTTCTAAAAAAAATACTTCTCTAAAAAAGTCTACCAAACATTTTTGAAGTGTTTTATGTTTATTTAATTAGTGCTTGTAAATATGTTACTTTTTTAAAGATGATAATTTCATCATTTTATTATTAAAATACATATTCTGGATTAAAGTATTTCATATTATTTGTACCTTTCACTATTATGATTATTTAATCATCAAACAATTTGATATTTATTTGGATAAAGAAACATTTAATTAGTAAATAAATCTAACTTTTTTTTTCTCCATTTTGGATTGTATTTTTGAAATACCTCGCTCAAGCATACAATTTTTTTTTCTTATACAAGTAAGTGAGAGTTTAACTCCACTAAAATATTTTAACTTTTTGTCATCTTTTGATTACGTGTTAATTATAAAAAATATAAATAAAATATATTTTTGGGTAAAACCTATTTATTAATAATTGAAAAATGCAATATGTAACGGCTACATGTCCACCTTTCAAACTAAACCCACGTGTTAAAAAAGTAAATAACTAACGAGAGAAACTCAAGTAACAAGCAACCACGTGGTTCT
>JAJIYU010002588.1:0-29609 GCA_030144865.1 Tinospora cordifolia
TCATCATCCTGTGGTTCTGTTCCACTCCCTGGCCCAGTGTCTGCTCCGGTAAAGTCAGCTTCCATGTTTTGAGTTTCTGGTACTCGTTCAGAGCCATCGCGTTCTCTTGGAACACATATTTCTAATATTTGTAACCCTATGCATAAATTGAACACATTTAAAACATAGGTGTGTGTGTATATATATATATAACTAAAATAAGCTTCAATTTAAATAGAAAAGAGGAAAAGAAACTAAAGACCGAAATAAGCTATTAATTGACTATTTTGATGTTGTTTCAACACATAATTGAAATGAATCCAAAATGTTAATTTTAGAAGCTCTAAGTTAGAAATACTTCTTCAAACTTGAAACGTCTAAATCAAAATTTCGTTATTCTCATACGTAGGCGTAATGAACAACTGCGTCTCGAGGGATAACAAGCCCTATGTCCTAGAGAGAGTAGCTAAAGGGAAAAAAGCTCTAAAGGAAGGAATGAAAAGAGGACAATCATTTGTTGAGTGCCATTTTGAATCTTCATCAACCATAGGTAAGTTCCCCTCCTACTGGTAAAAGTTTTAGCTATCACTACATACTTCATGTTCCTCCATACTCTCTTGAATCTCCCATCTCTTTCCTGTCTAGACGCTTTAGGTAGCACCTTTAGGAGCCATCTTCCTGTATCCTCATCTATTTCTGTACGAATCATCTTTGACTTGGTTTATTCTTCTACGAATAATGCATTCCATCGTCTAGCTTTCCATACTTTCACCCCCTTCTGTTCTACCATCACTTTTTGAATAGCAACTATTCTCGAAAGTTATAAATAAATCAATTGCGAGATAGGGATATCTCATCCGGCATCAAATATTTATATTTAATACAATAGTTTCTATTTCTCAAAAAAAAAAAAAAAAAAAACAATTGCGAGATAGGCATGTCTATGTGGTATTTGAGTCTCTCCATGAGGTTCTTGCTAAATTTTTTTGGTTTTTGCATCTTGAAATGACTTTGGTTTTACTTGTTTTTATTTATTTGTTTATTTTTATCTTTTTATTTTAATGGTCATTTGATGTTCTAGGTGTTAGCCTATTAGCCAAAACTTTTGCAATGATTTTGTATAGACTCGCCGTAAGGCTAATAGGTCAAAAGTCCTTAACCTTCCTCGCTACATTCTTCCTTGAGATCAAACAAATGTAGGTCTCATTGGTATGCCTATTCACTTCTCTAGTTTGATAAAATTTCTCTATAACCTTCATTAAGTACCCCTTCAGAATTTCTCAACTCTTCTAATAGAAAATTATAGGAAAGCCATCCAGTCCTGGTGCCTTACAACTGTCACATTAAAAAACTATCGGTCTAACTTCTTCCTTTGAGAATTGACCTTCCAACCTCTTGCAATCTTCCTTATCAATTGGATTCCACTTTATTTCTTCCAGACCCCATACTTGACTTGCTCTTTTTCTAAACACCTCGAAAAAGTACCCCACCATGTACTTCACTATCTTAACCTCCTCCTCAATCACTTCCCCATTATCCCCTTCTAACTTAGAAACTATATTCATGACCTTTCTTCCACTCAAAATTCGATGGAAGAACTTTCAGTTAGCATCTCCTTCTTTTAACCATTTGATACAGGTCTTAAACCATGCTCCTCGGTCCATCTCCTTGCTCAACTTCCACAGTTCACTTTTTTTTTTCTCATCTATCCTTCCTCCTCTACTCGTCCCACTGGGTACTCCCTTCCAGCCGATCAAGATCCCCTATACATCACTCTAGCACTCTCCGCCTCCTCTCCTCATTCTCTAACGTAGCTAGTCCCCACGAGTAGCACTCCTCCTTTACTGCCCTCAACTTTTGTATAAACCTAAATTCCTTCCAACCCCTGCGCTATAGGAATTCCACCGGCCTTCTAACCTTATCCACAAATTCCAAGAGGTGCACCAATGGGCCATCAAAACGTTTTGGGTTTGGATCCCACATTCGTTTTGAAGTGCTTAATTAAATTGGCCAATAGTCGGCAACAAATCTGCTCCCTACTTCTTGTCTACAACACTGAAAAAGCTTAGTTCAACCTTCACTGAATAAAAATCTATCCAACCTGCAACAGATAGGGTCCTTGCAAAAATTGGACCATGTGTAGGTACCATTGAGAAGAGGAGGGTTGTGAAGACCCAAATCTACCATGTGTAGCTCATCCCACAGGTAATCACGACGTTGTCTACCACTTCGCCCATAGACCCCAGATAACCACAATTCCTCTCCATTTAGTTGCCTCAGTTTGACTGAAACTGTGAACTGCCTGATGATTTCTTCAATTACTGTGTAACTCCTAACCTCCCATGCCACTAATAGATCTTCTGTAGACCCTATTGTTGGCAAATAAACCCAATCTTTGAACATGGGTTGCCACAAAGCCCCTATCAGCTCCCTTCCCACCATACTCCTCTTAAGAATGATAATATTTGGATTGTTGATGCCAATAACTCGTTTTATCATTCTATGCTTATCCTTTGAACCACACCTTCTAATATTCCAAGACAAAATCTTCATTGAAACCTACAACTCCCAAAACCCTTGGATAAAAACCGCATGCTCTTAATCTCCCAACCCCTCCTCCTTCATTTTCTTCCTTTCTAGCTTAATCAACAAAACATTTATCTTTGCCAGAAAGGTTTCCACCTCATCCTTACTAGGAGTGTCTACTGGCTTATTGAATTCCCCCTTTGGCAGACATTGATGGCTCTCTTGTTCCTCTAGAGGCGCTATTGGGAATCTTTCTCTATCCAAAAAATTAGAATTGGGCACTAGAGAAGGGGAAACATCTTTACAATGGGGTGGAGAGCCATCAGGTTCGTCTGAATAGTTCCTTTCTTGATCTTGCCAAAAAGCCCCATGAAGATGCACTTCGCCTTCCTCATCCTTGTCTTCAGACAAATCCTGGTCATTGGAAGTATTACTATAGTAGCTCGAGGACTCAACCTAGCATGATTCCACCATCTTCTCATCCTCTGACTCACCATTATCATCACTTACTTCACCACCACTCAAAATTGTCATCGTTCGCCTCCCTCCATTCTAAATATGTGCTCCCTGCATCCCTGTATTATCAGTGTGCATGGATCTTTGGACACTCACCTTTTGCTTTGATCTCCTTTTATAACTTGCATGCGAATGTCTGAAATGTGCCCTGGACCCTTGTTGTGAACCCCCTAAGCTCTTTCAACAACAAAAATGTCTACTATTGGATCCAAAAGAGCATCCTCGACCCTATTTTTACACCCCTACTACCCACAACCCCTCACTTGGCTTTGGCTTGACAAACAATCCAAGTCCATTAAGAGGGCATTCACTCCTCCATACGTAGCTCGACTCTGACCCGGATTGCAATCCTAGCCCATTATGTGATTAGCACCACCTCTAGATGCAGCATGGGCCTCGCCCTTTTGAAATCTTGCTGGCCCATCAGAGCTCATCTGCGTTTGGGCCTCGTTTCCCTTTCGATGGGCCTGCGTCATCTCATGGCCCACATTGCAAACCTCCTTGCCGTTTGAGCCTAGCTCTGGCCCAATGTCACGGCCCCACTCCCCGTCCATCGCACAACCTTGTCTCCTGTCAAATGCCATTGACAAACAAGTGAACCTTTTGTTCTTACGCTCTCGACCGTCATCAACCCTACGGCTCATACAACTTTCTTGCCAATAGTGATTCAATGCATCGAGCCTTTTGAAATCAGATTGTCCCCCTTTATCAAGCCTCCACCTTCCTCATCGTTTGTTCGTCTCATGCTCACTGCAGTTGCAGCTCCCGCAGAACGCTCAGTAATCCCAACCACTTGCGCCGTTGAAACTGCTCCACCCATCTGACTATCAGTCCCATAGCTCAGTTGTCATACCTTACTATGACATCCAGCTCAGCTCTACCCTGGCGAGGACTTTTGGTGCCAGTATCTACCTTTTTCTCATTTGCAAATGCCCTGTCGTCGTGCTAGTTTCTGTTTTCAATGTTCATCGCCTTGTTGTGCACACTTTGTTGATGAGCTTCACCTTCAACAACTTCTTCTGATTGAACTAGATATAGCCTAACTATGAAAGCACTTGTTGCTTTATGGATTCCATTACTTTCGGTAAGAGGCCACCGGTCCACTCCATTACCTTCACATACATTGTATCATACATATAACCTTCATCCGTTAACAAATGCATTGTTAGTAGGACACCACATTTCTCACCGATTAGTTCAAATGTATCTTGCGTCCATTCTTCTATAGGAATACGTTCGACATCAATCCACTCTTGCCAGTAGCAGAAAAACTTGTTGTTCCATTGCACTTGTTTCTCCCATTCTTTCACATCATAATTCAGAGCAGATTTCAATTTTCCTTTCTTCAAAACATTCCACGCCAATTCATTGGGGTGTTTACATAATGCTCTATCACCACAAATAGGTGGTAATCGACAGGCAAAATGCAATTGTCTTGAGACTTCTTCTTCTATGTCACCCCACCTCACGTCACCAGAGAACCTCAAGAACACCATACAATACCCCTTCTTCTTCTCTGCTCCCATCGACTTGCTTTACTTAGTACATTGTTCCTTCCTACAGCCCCCTTGCCTACTGCACTTGCTTCATTCTTCCTTACTACATTTTTCCTTCCTACAGTCCCATTGTTTACTACATTTGCTTTGTTCTTGTTTCCTGTAACCCAAATATTGTAACCCTGCCTATGTTTTGCCTTCATGCAGCCCAACTAGCTATTGTGGTTGCTGCAGTCTTCTTCCTGTCTCTTTTGCTTATTGGAGACGGGCGTCCAGGTCCTCCTCAGCTCGTCCCAATGCTTGTTTCTACCTTCCTCTGGAGCAAAGATGGATCTCTATTTTCTCTTCGCAGTCTTTGTCATTCTCATTAAATTGCCCTTCTTGTTAGTGAAAATTTCAACTACCAAAACAAAAACCCTACTCCTCCTGATCCTCTTGAAGGCCCCATCTCTCGCCACCTAACATGCCTCCACAATAATTTACCGAAGCCACCTTCCAGTTTCTATATCAATGTCAATTTGGCATACCTTGAATGGGAGAATTCTTCAATGAGCAAGGCGTTCCATCTACTCGATTTCCAGACTTCGATTTGCTTCATCTTCTTCTTGGATTAATTTTCAGCAACGATCCCTATTGCAAAACTAATACACAAACAACATTACAATCAATTTCATGTCTACTATATCTTATGATCACTCCACAGCCTTATGTGAAACATAAACATCTCGGTTAAGGCCTTAACCTTGGAACATTCCACATTGTCAACTCATGGTTATTGATCCATGGGATTTCTTCTAAGAAATTCTTTTCTTATTTTAGCCAAAAAAGAGAATTTCCTATCCCACTCTGCTTCACTGATGATCATAATATAGGAAAATCAGATGCTCTATTATTGATAATGAATCGTATCATGTTTGTCTTGTTATGACTAGGTTTTTTTATAAATAAGATGGTATGTTTGTTGAAGGGGGCAAAATCGGGTGGAGTTGAGTATTGTAAATTGATTGAGGGATCAAAGGTTAACACGAGTTAAAGCGACTAGACCTTTAGAATCAGTTTCTAAGTCTTGATAAGTTCGATTCTAAGTCATCATACAAATTGAAGGTTTGTCTGAAGTTGAATATGTTCTAGATAAGGTCAATTCTAAAGGTCTAGTCCATTTAACTAATGTTAATCTTTTAATCCCTTAGTCAGTTTACAATACTCAACTCCACCTCGCTATGCCCCCCTTTGACAAACATATATCATCTTATTTATAAAGAAACCTAGCCATGACAATACATCATCATCATCGTATATTTCTAACTCTGCCAGAAGAAAGCCACTCGAATGTCCTCTAACTTTCAAGATAGCCATTTCCTTGGACCGATTTGATAGGGTGATCTCAGCTGCATCGAGTAGACCTCCACACATTTTTGCGATTTTGGCTAGGTATGCTAAGTTCCATTTATCCCAAGGGACGCCTTCGACCCCAATCCAACTGTGCTGACATGCGATTTTCCTTTCCTCCCATAGCTTGAAGTCATACCAATCCTCCACCTTAATTTCGTTGTGAAACGTTTGGGAATTGTTATTTGTTAGCCAACAAACTTCGTCTCCATTTTTGCATTGTATTGTCGCTCTAGCACCATCAATGATGGTTGGGTTCAATTCTCGTCTCACCATTTGTTGAAGTTCCTATTCGATATCTTGCCAGACATTTTTATTGGACACTCGTACCACCTTGAGTGTCTTAGATTGGATGTTTGGTTTTTGCACACCTCCTCTTACCGTTTTCTTGTTTCTTCTTACCATGTCCAACCTTATCCACCTTCCCTTTTTGCTTTTTGTTGTCTATGCAAACCAACGATATATCAATTGCGTTCAGATTTTGGCCTCTTGTTAACCCTAGTAGCCTCTTCGTACTCTACCCAGATTTTATCGAGAATTTTAAGGAATAAATGTCATGTTTTCCCCTCATGACCCTAGTAGCCTCTTCGTACTCTATGAGATTTTATCAAGAATTTTAAGGAATAAATATCATGCTTTGCCAAGCCCTTTGGTCTACCTTGACCAACGTCATGAAGCTGGCTCATTTATTAGTGTAGGTTTCAATAAAGATAGTGTTGGTTTCAATAAAGAGGGTGTAGTTAGAACGCCTCCAAGATTTCTTAAAAGTTCCATCACGTGGCTTGGTCAAAGCTTGTTGCACCTCTGCATGGATCCATTTGACACTGTGCTTCACTGGTGTCATATTATACTTGGTGGCTCTCGTTTGTTCTTGAATAGTGTGTTTTGTTTGGATATGCCAATGAAGAACATCTCAAACATTAAGTCAAACGTATAGTAGTCTAACGACCCTTGTTAAGACTTCTAAATCCTTCGGTGAAAGTTATTGTTCCATCCCCGTGCATCTTTGTCTTTTGTGATATGTTGTTTGAGATGTCTAAAATGTCAGCCCTGTCTTGTCACCTTTATCTGGTAATTGTCTTCGCTATTACTTTCACCTCCTGTTTGATTACCTAGTAAGGCACGCCAATAGTTTCGCCCCCTCATCATCGCTTGTGTATTCATGTTTTGCTAGGTCCTTGATAAATAATCTCATATAATTTACTAATCCCAAGAATTGTTGAATAGAAGTTTTATTAAAAAGTTCATTAGAAAATTCTAAGAGCTTTGCAGCCAAATGCAGTTGAAGAAAAATCTTTGAATTTTCAATCTTTAGTCCCAAAAAGTCCATGGAAGTTTGAAAAAGCTGCGCTTCTTTTGAGAGAGCACAAGGCCATGCTCTTTACACAATTGATAAAACTGATCAAGAAGAGCCAGATGAGAATTTTCATCTTTTGAAAACATGATAATATCATCAATATAAATAAGGGCATAACTCAGAAGAGGCTGAACAATTCTAGTCATGGCTTTCTGAAATAGAGAAGGGGCGGTTTTAAGCCCGAATGATATCACATTCCACTAGTAATGGTACTCTAGAATAACAAAAGTTGTTTTGTAACAATCCAAACTTATAATCAAACTTTGAATATATAAAAGCATTGGATAGCTGTTGGATTAAAACCTCTGGTCTTAGCAAAGGAAACCTCTATTTAGAACATTTATTTATATAGAATGCCTCACACTCCCATGAAGATGTTGTAGGAGAAATTAGACCGACCTTGACGAGTTGATCTGTTTTTTGAATTGCTAAAACAAGCTGTGATGGTGGCATTCCTTGGTGAGTCGTGTTGGTAGGATTGATGCATTCATTCATCTTGAAGGGGAGTTTTAAAAAGAAATCTGTGTTGAACCATAACAGATGATGACACTTCTTTATAAACTTAGAATGAGAGTCAGCATAGAAATCCGAAATAATTGTCTCCTTACTAGAAAGTTAACTTAGATGGCAAATTTCGGCGAAAGACATGGTATAAAATTAGCCAAATTTCGGCGAAATTAGCCGAATTAATTAGGTAGTTTTGACAATCGGAGCAAAGTTCATCTGTAATTATAAAATTACAAAAGTTCGTCGAAATCTTTGAAAAAAAATCAGTGTGATTCACCTAAAATTAAAGTTTTGAGAATTTTCACAAAAAAATGCATAAAAGCCCTTAAAAATTACATTTTTTATAAAAGAATCTGTGTGGTGTACAAAAATTATTCATAATCATAGAGATTGTATAAAAAAATCTCTCTATAATTGAAAAAGTTTGAAGACGAGTATGTGCAAGTGGCGAGTGGTTATCCAAGAGAAAGAAGAACGAGTTGTAGTCTACAAGAGAGACGATAGAGAGAAGAAAGCAAAAAGGAAAAAAAAAGTTACGAGTGCCTAAAAGGAGAGGTGTTGAGACAAAAAGGAGAAGCAAGAGTCATCTATTACTATCAATAGAAAAGATCGAATATACTTGCACTTGCAGTGACTAGTGAACCAATGATCACTCAAACTAGGATTTATGTTTGTACGACCATTAGGGTTTAATTATAAGTTTTTTTTTTAATAACAGTTTTAAGTTAACATACATGATGTGTATTTAACATTCTTAATGTTAAATTACACGTTTAGAATCATTGTTTGTATACTTTTATATGTAAAATATATATTTATGTTTATTTTCATCATTTTTTAATAGAAATTGTGCATATTTTAACATTTGCATAGTATTTTTTTTTTTTGTAACTTTTCTGAGCTAACAAATTTTTTATAAAAATTCTTTTGAATTTATCAAATTTTTCAAATTAATTTTAATTTTTAAAGGTTGAAGTTTGGAGCGAAATCAAATTTTTGTTCCTTTGGCTAAGATATGTATACCTCTAAGTCAGAAATCATTGTGGGTCCATGGTATGAATAATGATTTTGTCTTTATCCTACGAGGTGACTTCAATTGGCCAAGAATATCATAGCCCAGAATGAAATTCTTAGAGAGAGTTGGCGCACCCGAAATTCTATGTTTGAATGATTTCAGGGGATGAAGCTGAATCCTCACTAGTTTACTGATCAGGTTGATCTTCAAGGTAGAGTCTCCTGCTATGTTGAAGGCTTTAGAATAAGGCTTCCAACATTCAGGCAAAAGAACAGAGGGATGCATTTACGTAGCTGATGCAGCCGTATGAAAGATGGTTTTGATCTGAATAGGTTTTGAATAAGGCGTTGGAAACACCTTTACAGCTACATGAGGGAGAGGAAGAGGAAGATTGGAAGACTTGAAGCCTTTACTGAAGGTGATACGTTTAATACATACGCATCCTATTCAAATATTGAAAGAAGAGAATCAGGATGGTAATCCTCATCTAAAGAGAATAAGGATTCCACATCAAAAAATTTAGTATCCGTAAGAGAAGAAATCTTCTCAAGTATGACAACTTCTTGTTTCTTCTTATGTGGACATTGTTTAGCATAATGTCCCTTCCTATTAAATATGAAACAACGTGTTCCTGGAGGTTTACCTCGATGCGTACGCCTTTGCAGAAATTTCTATTTTCTTTTTCGAGAAGAGGGCCTTTTTCTTACTGAAGACTGGTGTCTCGTGTTTAGAACTCTTGGTCTTGCAGGAGCAAGACTTCTCTTCCTTGCATTTAAAATGCAAATCCTCAGGACTACAAGCTTTGCTAATATGGCTTCCTTGCTTTAGAGATTCCTGCAAAAAATCTACTTGACTACATAACGCCTTATGAGCAGTTCTTATAAAGGAATATAATTTTCCAAGAGTGCAATTCTCATATGTTCTGCTCACATCATGCATTCGTGTTATAGCTTAAAAGCTAAAGGCTTAGGAAAAGAGGCCAGAAAAGTTGCCTTGAGATTATTATCATCTATGCCATTAATCATATAGAAACGTTTCAACAATCGTTTATTGTGCATATTCATATCATTAAGTTTGTTAGGAGCAAACCCTCATGTGTAAGAAATCATGTCTAACATATTCGATCTATAGCTTTTCTTGTCCAACAAAAGCAGTAAATAAAGCTTCAATGAACTGTTCCAGCGTCTGTTGCAAGAGTATGAGTTGATAGTATTCTTTGACATCAACCCACCAATTTTTCAAGCTTCCTGTAATCTACTTACTAGTTGAAGGATAATGTCACTAGGTTTAGATCCTGTCTTAAGTCTTTCATAAGCACACCAAGAAGACATATCCTTAAAGAAAGATTGTCATTCAGAGAAAGGCAGTGCATCTAACGAGAAAGTTGTAAAAGAGTTGGCTATTAGTTTCTTTTGTCGTAGATTTTCAAATCCCATCGAATCATCAGGAAATTTTATTTTTGGTTCTCGAGCTGGTGAGTCATTAGAATCTTGAGGATCTTATGTCGCAAGCACCATAGAAGTCATATCCTTCTGTGGGGATGAACCTTCTAGTGGTGTTGAGGAAGCATCTGATTCCGTTGATAGTTCTAAGGTAGATGAGGAACTAAACAAAGATTGAACATCAATAGAATCTTCAGAAGACAAGGCAGGATAGGAAATACAACCTACAGTTGATGATGCGGGTGATCCAGGTGCTTGAGAAGAGGGTTTTGATTGTAAGTTGTAAGAACCTCCTTTTGTTTGCCTTTATCCAAAAAACGACTTGCAAATCAACGACCTTGTTCTCTAGTCTAAAAGAGGAAAGCCTTGCGAGAATTGCCGGAGAGAATAATTCAGGACAATTTTTTAGTGAGGAGGAAAAATTTGGCAGTGGAGTAGTCATAATGTGCAGTGTCCACTGAGGAGAATAAAATTCAAATTTACTGTGAATCGTTTTTCTTTGAGACTCCAATGACCGTTGTTCTCTCTCTTAAGCATTTAATTTAGGTAGGTTTCTATAGTCACTACTTCGAGCAAACATCTCCACAATGAGCTGGTCAATTTTTGCATCAAGATCGCGTAAAATGCCAAGACTAATTTGACTTTGAGCAGTTATTTTGTATTGTTGATGTGTAAGCTCCTAGGACAACTCATTTTGATAAAGAGCATTCTGGGACTGCCAATTTAAAATAGCTTCAATATCTGATACTGGTTTTGAAACTGGGCCCGTGGGAGAGATAATTTTAGTGGGTTGGATTAGGGGTTGTGTCTGGATTCCGATATGCAGATCTTCGTGCCTTTTTGAGGGTGGACACTGGCATGTCTTAGAGCTTGAGGGGTCAGAAACCACAAACACATCATCAGAATGTGAAGCCGATAGAGAAACATTTTCCAGAGAATCATTCGATGAAGCCAACCATTGAATCTCCCTTTCCATAACACTACTACAATCTAGCCTGAGAAGATTGTTTTTTCTTCTTCTTAGGGAAATTGTACTTGGTGCACAGGTTGTCCTCAAGGCAATCATCACAATCACAAACATCCCACCATATACGAGGTATATGTCTTGGTCTTTTTGGCACCAAAAGAGCTTGAACAAGACTAATGGAAGGCTGTGTTGCTTGAAATTGAGAGACTGAGTCAGGAACACCAATTCGGCCCAACCATCATATCTCCGAATGTGGACAGCTTGTGTAGACTGTTTTATCTCATGTGCCTGGAACGGCTTCAAAACTGGTAAGTCATTTCTCTACAAATAATTGCATTAAACGAGCAGAAGAAATTGCTTGGGAAAGGAACGTATGTGTTGATGCTCCTTAAGAATCAATATCAAGGAGAAGCCCATCAAGTCTAGTTCCTTTTTGCAAAAGATATATGGCATGGTTTTTGCACTCTATAAGCAATCTGATAATAGAACATTGCTGCGGGTGGAGTTTGAACTTGGGGTGTACTTGTAATCTATGTATGGAGGCACAAAGCTTGAAGAACATGTAGATCTTTCAAGGATATATTGAAATTTGAATAAAAAGTTACAAAAATAGTACCAGAGTTCAGAGTTGTCTGAATAGTATTGATGACTGCATCTTGATACCTTAACATCCTAGAATCTAGGAGAACAATCCTAGAAACTGCCTCAGTGGTTTCTACCATGAAAAGTTACAATTTTTATAGCACCAAAATGAAGATGAGTATAAACATTTATATGTCAGTTTTGAAATTGGTTATGAATCTAATACGTGCACACACACGCACACACATCAATTATAATAGTCGAGTGCATACACTACAAATGAAATTATTTATATGTTTCAATCCATAAATTTCAGGTCATGCATATGAATTCAAACTAGGTATTTTTCCTAAACCATGCCCAAAGCATGCAAGGAAAAGGATAATAGATCTTACCTTTGATCTTCAATCTACTCTTCAAATGTGTTTCAAGCCTTTCATGAGCGGCTTTTTTATGTTGTCTCATTGTCATATGGCGACTTTGGGGTTTTGGAAACATTTAGAATGATTTAGAATATTAGGAAATAAGGTTTATATAGAGCAACTTAAAATAGTCTTCTAGTTATATTAAAACATGTGACTTGCTATTATTTTATTTTAATTTATTTTTGGTTGTAGACAGACCATCTTTCTGTGCTGTAAGCCCCACATCTTAAAGATTATATATATATGTATAATGTTGATGGCATTGTCAAAGTAAATTTGAAACAATTTTCAAATTTTATATTTGCATATCTTTTATATAAGAGATATGATAAGTTATTATTTTCATCTTTTTTTATCAAAAGAAGATTATTCTGGTCTTCTCCTAGTTCAGAGTAGCCACAAACAAATATTTTAATGCAAAGGCTAGTTACTGAAAATGCTTAGCTAAGCACACAAACATTAGTAGTGCAATTAGAAGAATACTGTTATAGTTTTACATGGATGAAAGAATTAAGAAAGATCTTTAAACTGAGAGCTTTTTTGCAAGGATTTTCTTGTTAATTTATATAGGACTTGATATATTCTATGTGCAATGGCTGATTCTCCTAGTACATTTTTTTTTACTGGATTTAAGTAATTACTTTGGTTGTGATGCTTTAATCCATGAAAAGATGGTCTTGCATCTCCTTTCAGCTGCGATTTTTATTATTTCTATATGAACAGGTCCTCATCTTTAGTGTTGGAATTTGTTGACTTTGGTGGAGAAATGCGGCGAGATATCTGGCATGCTTTCATTAATGAAATTATTTCTGTTTATGATTTCATTCGAGAATATGGACCTGCGGATGGTGATCAATCATTAAATTATGTATATGGAGCTCATTATGGGAAGATGAGAGCTATCACGAGTGCTATTAACAGTATTACTAGACTTCAGGCTCTTCAGTTTGTTCGGAAATTATCAGAGGATCCCATTAAAATTGTTCAGTTCTCATATTTGCGCAATGCACCTTATGGTGATATTGTGTCCCAGACTCTTGCTGTACAATTTTGGGGTGGACCACTTGCTGCAAAACTTACAGAAGCAGGTCAAAATCCACAAGTGCAAGAAGTAATACAATCAGATGGACTGTATGATGTTTATGACAACAGAATTCATGTGTTTGACCTAGATGGAAGTGTGTACTTGAGGAAGTGGATGAAGTCTCCATCTTGGGCATCTAGCACATCAATTGCCTTCTGGAAGAACTCTTTCTTGAGGCAAGGAATAGTTTTAAGCAAAGATCTTGTTGTGGCTGACACAACTCTTGTAGAAAGGGCAGCAGTAACCTGCAGAGAGAGAAATAAAGTCGCTGAAAAAACACAAGCCACAATCGATGCTGCAATGCTCAAAGGGATCCCCAGTAACATCGATCTTTTCAAGGTGTTGCTCTCTTCTTGATTATGTCTCCCTTAAATATATTAAACAAGTAGAAGAATTTTTAGACCTTATCCAGGCTAATTGGTCTTGGTTGTATATATGATTCAGGATTGCATATTGTTAGTTATACTTATTGATATTTTTGTTTTAGATTCTTGTTAAATATTAACCTAGTGCAAAAGGAAATCTCAATGAATTTGAAACAGAATTAGTCAACTTCTCTAAGAAACTGGTCAGTAATCCTTAAAAACCTAAGATGAATGCTTTGAGAAAGAATCTCTTTTCGTATGTGCAACTAAACTTTTGTATCATACTTGGTACTCAATGAGTATCTCGGGATGTGATGTATGAATGAAGCAAGAAAATTTATAAAATTTCCCATCTTGGGTGAAGGTCAGAATGCCTACTAAAATCCCTTTTATTAAACTCAATGTAAAAATCATTATAGATGTAATTGTGCTTATGGTCATTGTGTATCAGGAACTGATGCTCCCTCTGACCATCACATTCAAGAACTTTGAAAAGCTTAGGCATTGGGAGGAGCCACATAAAACCATCTCTTTCCTTGCAGTTTCCTATACAGTTATTTTCAGGTATTTGAACAAGTTCACCCTAATTTCTGTTGTTAGGGCCTTGAAGTGTCTCTTTTTCCTTTTTGGTATTGTTTCTAAATTCTAGCATGGTTAAGATCTTGTATTTGTCTTTCTATCTTGAATTATCTTGCTAGAATTGGTTTGATATTTGTGTGTCAATGAGTGTTGAATTTGAAAATGATGTAAAATGAGTTGTAATTCTCCTTGTACATCATTACTGGTGATGTTTGACACTTCTATATGCAATTTAATTCTTCTGGTTTATTTTCTCACGAAAAATAATTGTACCTGTCTAAATGATTTGACTAGCAAAAAATAAATAAATTTTAGAGGTTCACTGGTGATGTACAATGAGTTGTAATTCTCCTTGTACATCATCACTGGTGATGTTTGTCACTTCTACATGCAATTTAATTCTCCTGGTCTATTTTCTCAATACACATAATTGTACCTGTCTAAATGATTTGATTAGCCAAAAAAGAATAAATTATGAAGGTTCACTAAAATGCAAGAAGTATGGCAATAGAGTAGAGGCACAGAAAATTAGTTCTCGTGCAAAAAGCCTAATGTTTTAGACAATGCAGACAAATAATGAATGTTATATGAAGACTGCAGAAAAGTAACATTCAAGTATTTAGTGTTGACTATGAGATAGTATTGTTATTTGTATAAGTATTTAGTGTTTGTGTACATCAATTCTCCTCCTTAGCATGCCTAGTTATACAAGATCGGCCCACCCTCGCAACCAATTATAAATAGTGTATCCCAAAGACAGAATTAGTACTAATCCAAAAGGGTGTCATATCTGGAGATGTCTCCTACATCATGAAGAAGAAGAACAATATGAATGTCTCCTTGACCACACATGACTTTCTTTCCTTCCATAGAGACCAAATGATTGCTAAACGCATTATCATCCAATGATCATTCCATTCTCACCTCATAGTGTCCAGGAAGAGAAACACAATGGATTGTTCCTCTTTGGACCAATTACCCTAAGCAACAGGGAATTGGTCTTTCCATCTTTGCCATACCTCTTTAGCAAAGGAACAATCACCAAATAAATGTGCATTTGACTTGGAAAACTGTTTACAAGGAAAGCAACATGATGGTGACAAATAAACAGGTGGGTAACATGCCTGAAGACTGTCCTCTCTGTTGGCCTACCCATGGGCCACTACCAAGCAAAAAATTTTACTTTGGATAGTTCTTCTGCCTTCCATAAGGAAGTCGGAATAACGGATGGGAGAATGGTTAGGATCATTAAGTAACGTTGGAAAGAAAGACTTAGTAGTGAACTCACTTGAGGCTTCCCAAGGACAAACTATATTATCACTTAGGTCATAAAGAGTGTGCTCATGAAATAGAGATATAAGACTATAGACATCGGACTTGATCCTAGGGAGGGAAAGGCCAAACAAATGGAAATCCCACTATAATGGAATGAGGCTATGAGGGAGCTAGTAAAAGTTAGAGATAGGTAGGTAATGGATGAGCAACTATACAACCGAGGTACAAAATGCAAATGGGCTCATTCCCATACCACATGTCCTCCCAAAAACTAATAGTCTCCTCTCTCTACTCTCAACCATGTGAAAGGTAAGTAGAGTTGGTAAACTGAGTAGATAAACTTCTACGAACTCGCAAACATGGAACTAGTTGCAATCCCAATGCTTATCCATTATTCCCATGTTTATTCTTTGAGAACACAAAAAGGTTCAAAAATCTTGTGACAAAATGTTAAATGCTTTAGGAGCTGGTTTAGGGTTTATGGGTGGGCAATGTAGGCCTAAGGAATAAATTGTTGGCTGGTAATTTGGCTATGACGCTTTTATAATTTTGGATCTTCATTATGGCGAAGGTTATACCTAGTATCCAAGGCATCCAAACAAACAACAGGGATGCAGTGTTGAGCAATAAAGTAACTTGCCATTCCCTATGGAAGTTCATCCATGTCATATAACTCTCCTTGAACCAGGTTCGATGGAAGTTAGGAAATGGAGAGAAAAAATTAGATTTTAGGAAGACTGTTGGCATGGGATATCAGACTTTATGGGGAAAAAAATTCAGATTTTAGGAAACAAGAATTTTGATGTTCATATCGTTTATCAGACTTTATGCAAAAGGATACCATATCTATGACCATGGTGATGGAATGTCTCAGCAGCTGAATCAATTGGGGATGGAATCTCCACTTTATGAGGAACCTTAAGAAAAGTGAGGGGCATGAGGTGGCAATTCTTCTGCAAGAATTGGAGCAGGCTAATATTTCAAATCAAGAGGACTGGCTGGCGTGGATTGGTGATCCTAAGGGCAGCTTCACTTCCAATTCTTTCTTTCTATCCCTCACCCTACTAACACAGCCTCACTCAGACCCACATTATACTTCCATGTGGTCAGCAATGATCTCAATTAAAGCAAAGCTGCTAGTCTAGATGATAGCATGCATCGTCCAAACTATGCAGATGTTGTCCAAAGGAAATTCCTTGGCAACATGTTTTCTCCTTCATGGTGTTAATTGTTATGGGCATATGGAGGACATGGAAGTCAGGACTCAACTACTTAGACCCACTAGTGACAAACATGTTATTCACAATCCCTCACACCATCCCCCATTTTGTCAAACACTATTGGAAATGTATTGTATTCCCTTCGCCATTTGGTATGCAGAATTTGGGGAGGTTCGTCATTTTGTCTGCCACATGGATCTCATCATCCAAGTTGGGCTTAGGATATAGTTTTGGGAAATGGGCCTATAATTGGCTTTGTATTTTGCAGTCTTTGTAATCATGCGGGTTTCCTCATCTTGTGTTTTCTATCAATTTAATATATACCACGCTTCCTTTCAAAAAAAAAAAAAAAAAAAAAAAAAAAAGCTTTCGGAGCTGATAGATCCTTGTCTCTTTTATGAAAATGGACACCAACATAAGTTCTACTGCTGAAGTATGTATTTCTTTATACCACAGTAACAAATACTTACCATGATAACCAATTTGATGCATATATAAGAGAATAGCAATCTGTTCTTTTATATTTTCTTTTGTTTGATTGTGAGGAATCCTTGATTAGACTGAAGAAGTTTATACATATATACATGTCACATGGATGAGCTTACACACTAGAAAGATGTATTAGGCAACTGAGGGACTTTGGCCCAAGATACCTTGTCTACCATTTTTTGCTTTTTCTTCACTATTTTAGTTTCACTAGCACAAATATTTTATCATGCATTAGGGATGTAGAAAAAAAGCAATAAATCAATTATACTCGCCTTTGGATCTGTTAAATAGCATTACTTGTTAACTAGCATCACAGAGGACCTTTCTTGTCAACTAGCATTACTTATTAAATGCACCATAACAAATCACACACCATAACAAAAATCATCATATGTTTTTTCTTTGTTTCTACTTGGTGATTTTATATTCAATTGATTTGTTTTGAAAAAATATAGTGAAGTGAATATGCCTCCATAAAAAATGATTGGTTAAATTGTGATAAGTTTTGAAATTTAATGTCCTTAACAAATACCATCCAAAAAAGGAACTCTTATAAATGGTTGTAACCAAACATACCTTGTTTTCTTTCTTGGAAACAACATAGTGTGCTCTTCATCTTTGGGTGAGTTTCATTCTACTCTTTTGCAATTGTTACAAATAGGCTTCTTGCTTTGGCAAGATATTTTGTGTTTCCAGATAAGTGTTCTGCATTTCCAGTGAGGTTGTGTATGCAAAGATAGAGAGACAGAGAGACGCAGAGACAAAGAGACAAAGATAGACGTATTGAGTGAGAGAGGGAGACACACAGAGGATAGAAGGTTAGACGCAAGTGAGTGAGATGGAGAGAGATGTAGAGAGAGAGAGAGAGAGAGGAAAGACGTAGAGAGAGATGCAGAGACAGAGAGAAGAAGACGAAGAGGTGAGACGCAGGTGAGCAAGATAGAGAGAGAGAGAGAGAGACATGGAACGAGACAAAATCATCCTATATTTACAGTATAACAACTCTTTGATCTCCAACATAAGATCTTCAAAAGCATGTTGGAGAAGAGACAAAATCATCCTATATTTACTTTTGTGAGCTTTCTTGGTCATGACATAATAGGTGTCATAGTCTCAGAAATCAACTTTGAAGTGACAAAATCAATTTGTTCTTTGACACAGAAATCCTTTCAAGATCCAGTTCAGTTACATTGAAATGTTTTCAGTTTATGTCTCGTTATATCTAACTGATTTCAGACACTAAAATTGATTTCACAATCCAGCTGTAAACATGAATAAATAAAATTAGGGGCTGATTCTTCCTGGGAGTGGATTTTGGACCAATTTAGTATTCTAATGTAATGGTTTTTTCTGCTTTGTGACTTCATGCTTTGCAGGTTTCAGGGTCGGCATTGGGGCAGGGCCCACAACGTGTATATATAATATTAATAACACATTTTTTCTAAAAAAATAATTTAGTATGATTGTAATGCCATCACCACTATATTGTTTCTTGAGAGACATGTCTTACTTCTCTTTTTTCTTATTTGATATTTTTTCCCTTTTTCTCATGGCTTTATATATTAGTGTTTTTCCTTTTTTTTTTCATGGTTTTAGATATTTCTGCACTGCTATCTAAAACTCACTGGTATTCCTTTCTACTACGTTTTTTTTTTTTTTTTTTTTTTTTTTTTGGCTCTCTTTTTATTTCATCTTTTGGTTTTTTAAAAAAATTTCTTTGTATTGCTTATTTGAAAAAAAAAAAATTTGATGAAACTATGTCAAAATACTTAACTGCTTTTCATACACACACACACACATATGTTGGTTTGAAAATTTTTAAGTATTTTTGTTATTCTTATAAATATTCAAACAAATGCATGTAAAAAAAAAAATTAATAATATGTTGACATTTTAGACATATAATTCAGATCTCCATTTATGTTGCTATCCTAGTTTTTGTTTAAATAAGTCAACATTTTTAGGACCCCATAATGCATTAATTATTTACTTATTTATTTGTTGTGTGAAGCATTCATCTTTTTTTTTTTTTGTTTTTTTTTTTTGAAACAGAAGCTTTATTAATTATTAAAAAAAATTACAAACGGAAGAGGTATCTGGGAACATTGCAAAGATTGCAAAAATTTTCCCCCATTACATAGTCATTCACAAAATTTGTATCCTTTTCCTAACTTAGAAGTTGAGATCCATGTTGCAAAAAGAGTGTTGGATCTCTCCCATATATGCTGTTCCGAATTACATTTATCCAAAAAGATGTGGCCATTTCTTTCTTCGCAAACGCTAAAATCACCTTCCATACCAATGAAGATATGCTGCAGCCACCCTTTCGGGAATCTGAGAGAAGGATCCCACTGGAGGGACCAAGGCAGTATTCATCTTTAAATAGCATGCACAAACATATTCTTTTTCTTTTCTTATTTATCTTTAAGCACTATAGAAGTAAACTTTTAATAAATATAATTTTATAATTTATTAAATATTTTATATGCAAGATGGAAAAAATCAAATTACGTCAATTGAGAATACCATTATAGACTCTTTTTAATTCACAATAAACACAACCAAATATATCCTATAATGTAATTTAGAGGATGTTAAAATTAGCAAATCAATGACATAGTGGTATATTTGCTGTGATTTTACTGTTCAAATCAAATTAAAGATATCTTGAATATTTTAACGATTATATTGTTTTTTGAATCAGTTGACTACTTAATTCTCTACTAATTAGTGTAGTTTGATTGTACTAATCTTGTAGCTTAGAATGTATACATTAATTTTGCTGCATATATTTGTGGTGTACAGGTGTATTTATTCATTATTAATAAAAGGCCCCTTTTTTATGCCTCGCCCTGGCCTCTCAAATAGTCTAGACCAGCCCTACTGGGTTTTATCTCTAGGATGAGCCTCCAATTGTTCTTTTGTTCTGTCTTCTTAATAAATTTTTTTGTTTATTCTATAAACAAATAAATAAATAATAGAAAACAAAAAGATACTCATTTTGTGCAGGTTTTAGGGGTTGTAATAAGAGTATAAATATAATATGTGAGAGAAACACAATTGAAGAGCCTGCAGATATGTGCAAAAGAAGAACTTTTTGGAGATTGAGTTTAAACCCCAACACATCCTCTTCGAATTGACCTGTTGACCTTAAACACTGTATGCTATTAGACCTGCAAAAACATAACCATGGACTGAATCTTAGTGCTTCTGAATATTAGTGTTTGACAATTCAATCAAAATAAATGATGGTAAATGACTAATAAATGATTGCTAACACAACCTGTATTACCAATCTATTGGCATCAGTGAACTTTTTAGTTCACAGGATGAACTGCAAATTATTTGTCATTTTTGTTCAGAAGCATCTATGTTGTGCACCTGTTTAATTGAATTAATTGTGAAACAGGTAAACTTTAAGATAAATGACTAATTCGATACCCTATGGAGATTGGTCTACCCTTCCTAACAAATAAAAGTTAATTGAACAAATTTATAAACAAAAAAGCAGAATTTCTATTAATTAAACAATGCAAACAACAAGAGGGAACTGATTCATTTGTCCAAGCAATAAATATCCTGATGATCCTCCCAGATCCTTTATTGCATCAAATTAGAAAATTCCTGGGAAACTCAAATAATGGGTATCTTGTTTGTAGTATCATAATTCCAGAAACACTGGGACTGAGCATAGTTTGCGTATTTCATATTGTTTTCACCATCCATTACTTTTAGAATTGACCGCTTGATTTACCTTTTCCTCTTGCTTGTTACTCATTTGTAAAATCAATTATTCCTATGAACATAATAATTTATTTGAACTGTGTTCTTACTACATTGAGATCCACTTTCACCAGAAATCTCCTGTCGCATGTTTTCCCTGTTACGTTGATGATTATGGCAATCTATATGCTATTACTCAAGGGCCTTAAAGAGCAAGGTCGTCTTGGTCGATCATTTGGCAAAGTTACTATTCATGATCAACCACCGTCAAATACAATACAGAAGATTATGGCAATAAAACAAGCAATGTTGGATGTGGAAAATTATCTCCAGAACGTGAACGTCACCCTTTTAAAAGTTCGTGCAATTGTTCTTTCAGGCCATCCTCAGGTAATAATCTATCCTAAATTATTAGAAATTACATTACCCTATTTCTTTTAGGAAAAATTTTGGCATCATGTGAACCACGAAGTATTAGATTTTTGTTATTGGTGCCTAATTTTAAACTGTAGATCATACCATGAGATGAGTAGAGTGGCTGGGGCACTTGAAACCCAGGGTGGAGGCTACAAAAATTTAGCCACCGTAGTTCAACTCCCTTTTTACGTAGAGGAAGAAAAAATACACTTAATTATTTATATCAAGTACTTTTTTTTTCTTTTATTGTCTTTAATTTATTTCATTTATATATAAGCAATTAAAAGTTCGTGTGCATTGCATGTGTCTTTTGCGAGTTATTATATATAAGCAATTCAATTTGGGTAGGTAACCACAGCAAGAATGGTAGAAGGGTAGCCTTGGTGCAATGAAAGACTTGTTTTCTTGTAACTAGGTAGCAAAGAGTTCAAGTACTCAGAGCAGCCACTTGCAATGCAAGGTAATGCTGCATAGTACATGGAAAAAAACCCAATGCGTTCAACACTTCCTCAGAAACTCATACACCAGGCTGCCTTTGTTTTTAACTTTAGTGGGAATTTGGGAATGTTGAATGGATTTATAATTCCTACTCCTAAAAGTATATTTTTTGATCTATTCAAATGATCATTGCTCTTTTGTTGATCTCATAAGGATTGGACAGATCAATTTATATTTTCAGAAAATAAATTCAAATGCGTCTATATTATATCTGTCAAAGCTATGAAAATAGTGTGGTCTATAACAACATAAGTGCACATAAAGCAATAGCGGTAAATAATTGAAACGCTGGAATTGAAATACTCATGCATGAACTGAGAACCAGAATTAAAATAAATTGAACTTTGGAAACCTAATATGAACAAGTAAAATTTAAAACCTTGACTTTAAGAATGCTCTTAAAAACTATCAAAGACATCAAAGTTAAGTCTTAAATAGCTTTTCTAAATTACTGTAGAAAAAGTTAACCAATTTTAAATTAAAACTCTAATTACTAAAAAAAAAAAAAGTAGAACTTTCAACCTAGAACATTACCATGGAATTGTAGGACATTAAAAAAAGACTTTGAATGACTAGGACACAAAATTCAAGCAAATCTGTGAAATAATTAATATCAAACCCTCCACAAGAAGATCATTGGGGCTGGAAATTGAAGAAAAAAAAAAAAAAGAAACCCAAAATAAAACCAAAAGAAAGCAAAAAGCATAATGAAGTCATAGTGACAACTAAAGCAAAAGGAAGTCAACCATGAAATTAACTAAATATTGAAATCGAATAGGAAGAGGAAGAACAAAGAAGAAGAAGAAGAAGAAGAAGAAGATAGCAGTTAAAGAAAAAAAGTAATTTTATTGACTAGAAAGTACAAGGAGACAGAGATCCAAGTCTTAAGGCATTGTTGTTTCAACAAAGAACTCCCGTGATGAATCACTAGTTAATGCTACTTGATGAGTACTAAAACTATCTAATCCTCTAAGACTCCTTGGCAAGGTGGCTACTTTTTGGACCTGCAAGGTGGTGATTCGTGGTTATCAAAGACACTCCGACACTCAAGTGAAACTGTAGAATAGTAGAATAAGAACATAAGGAGAATTCTCGAGTTTCAGTACATATTTGTTCCTAAAGAATAAAGACTCTTTTACAGTGAGGAGGGTGCTTTGTGCATTTAATACAATGCTAATGGGTGGGAGCAATTTGTGCCTTTCCTCGTCAGGATTTGGCTCATGGTTTGATGCCTTGAGATTCGTTTTGTGTGTTTGAGTTATGATCAGTGTGTAGAATTTGGTTTATTAGTTGGGACTTGGGAAGAGATCCATTGGTGGTGACTAAAGAGGGGATACCTACCCCCTTGGTTGTGGTCGAGGCTAGGGCCCCTTTGCCGTAATGTGCATTTAGCCTTGGCCTTGGCTATCTTCAAGGCTTGGGTTGACATATTCGGTCTTAGCTCATGATTAGGACTCTTAATTGGATTGTTCTTGGTTTTCGTCCAATTTTTGGTCTTTTCTTTTGATTCCTAATTTCCTACTTGGTTGTTGAGTTGTGGGTATAACAATTTTCTCACCCTATCTTAGTCTTGGACCCAACAATAATCTGTAGAGAGTTTCAAATTGAAATCTTAACCTCTAAGCAATAGACCAAACATGAAAATAGAAGAGGAAAGGGGGAGAAGAGATTAAAGATTAGTTTTTCTTTTTCAACTCTATTTTCTTTATAGATGTCCACCTGTTGAATGTCTGAAAACATCCTTACAACTTTTTTGGAGTGTTGATACTCCTAAAAACTTTCTCTGGAAGACCAAAGTAAAAACTTTCTAGTACTCGCAGAATTCAATGTTTAATAATGTTAGAAGCAAAATGGTACCATGCAGAAAGGTTTCCATTTCTTTTTTCTAATCTGAGTTATTTCTTTTCGTGATGTGTGGCACTTTTTCCTTGTGTTGTTATATAGCTTGAACTTGGCCTCAACAAAGTTCTCTTCTTTTTTTTTTTTTTTGACAAAAATATATTGATTATAAGAGTATAACACTATGCGAGATATATATGTAGAGTGTATGTTGACTTTACATATCGAAACTTCAAAAAATTGGCTGCCACCCTCTCAACCACTCTCCCAAAGAAAGTTCCTGTGCTAACTTACTAGCGCTAACTGAAAGGGAAGCCATGAAAAGGTTCTCATACAACCCTATCATCAAGTCCTTCCAATTCGTCTACTTGTGGCTAACAATCCAATTCTCACTTGATCTTCTTTCAGTTTAAATGTTCGTGTTCCTTTCAAGGTCAAGATCCTTGGTTGGCTGGTGGTTTGGGGTAAACTGAAGTGTGCAGATATGCTTAACATCTCTCTCTCTCTTGCCCCCTCCCCCCTCCCTCTTCCCCATCTTCCGTGGTGTTATCTTTGTTGAAAGGAATCAAGGATGACGAGACTGTCACTCATGTTTCCGGCTGTTGCATTTTGGTTCGAGACCTTTGGTCTTAGTAATTCAGATGATGTCCGAGACGCAGCCCCTATTCCTTTTGCGGCTCCCCTACCGGGAGGATTGATAAGAAAACTAAAACCTTCTAAGTCCATTTGTATATTGCTATTTTGGAGTTCTAATTGGAATGAAAGAAACAGTCAGACCTGTAATGATAGTGAATGTAATAGTGCTAGGGTTTGGGAAAGTTCTCTTTTTCTTTTTGCTAGATGGGTTAGTAACAGTAAGTTATTGTTGGGGTACAATTTTCGGAAGTGTCTTTTTAACTGGTACTACATCTTGGATGCACTATAATTTCATAGAGACATCTTGTCCCTTTGGTCCTTTATATATATATATATATATTTCTAATTAAAAAAAGGAAGGAATTTTAAACACTCGTTCATACTAAGCTAGATGCCTAAAGCTAAATATTTATACAAAGAAAACTTCTAAAAGAGAAAATTTCAACTATTTTAGGAAAAAGATTTCTAATGATTCTACAGGAAATAATTTGAATTCAAATTTTAGGGGAACACTTTAGTTTCTAATTAGTAATTAGAAATAATTGGAATCCAAATATTAAATGAAATACTTAGAAATTCAAATCAATTCCCTAGGAAATTATTTGAATTCAAATCCTGAAGTAAAGTATCTAAATTCAAGTTTTTGTCAAAGGAAAACTTCCTTAGATAAGACCAATGGGCAATTCATGGTTCCTCAGTAAACAATCAAATGATGAGAGAACACTAAGAGATTCCAGGACAGATGCAAATATGAATAGAGACAAGTGGAGATTGGCAATAATAAACTTTCGAATATGCCTGGAAACAAGATGGAGACAAATTGAAGAAGAGCTAGAAAGGATAATCAATCGCCAAGTATCCCTGTTATTTTGTTCTTTTTAGTGGAAACAAGTTTTTTTTATTAATTCTATCAATCATACACCAATCTTACAATCATATCCCTGGTATAGTATACAGTTGTTCCAGCCTGCAGCACCTGCGGCTACTCCTCCCATAATTCCAGCTACATAAATCCAAGCACTAGCAGCACATTTTAATAGTTTCCTATAATGACTGATGATCTGATTTTGAATTTGTGCGGTTCCTCTCCTTCCATATTTGCCAAAAAGTTGCTAAAATTGCAGTACCCTATGCCTCCTGAACTGTGCTATTAGTGACTGTTCTCCTTGCCCCCGAAGCAATCCTCTATGGTAATTGGTCTGTTATGGTGTGGGAACAATCAAGAAGTGGATTCTTAATGCAAGAGGTTTCACTTGATCGATTCACACCTAGGGCATGGCACAAAGATTTTCAATGGGAGGAGAGATAGCTTTGGTGCAGAAATACTCGGGTGAGGGTTGAAGGCTTATAACCGGAGTCATGGGGACGAGAATTGTTCCAGAGGATAGGGGAGATTTGTGGACGACTATTAGGACTCGAAAAAACAACTTCGAACTCGTATCTTCGACATGAAAAACTAAAGGTCATTGGAAATGATGAAAGATGCATACCAAAATGTCCAACAGTTGACATCAATGAAGAAAAAATTAGATTATGAATATTTCACCTCTCTTGTTGACGGAGCAGCAAGTCATCTAGTGAATCTGGGATGCACCACAGTGAGATAGATGGATGCAACAGTCGAGAAAATCCAACGGTAGAGAAGCAAAGATAGGGGAAAGCCAGATCAAAGGAAGAACTGCCAAGTGGCACTGATGCGTTAGAGAAGCAGCAAGCAATTGTGATAGAGACGAGACAAAAGGAAAACGTTGTCCTCAGCATAATGGCTATTATAGATGGTTGGAAAAGAAAAGGAAAAGAAGCTTTCTAAGATGTGGACGATGAGTATAAGGAGGTGGAACTGATCTCTACAACTCAACAAAAGGCGATTCTTGGTGCTTGCACAAAGGAAAAAGACAACAAACAAGGAGAAGGGGCATGAGCCCACATGAAATAGAAGACGTTATGGCAGGTGAATGGGAGAACGTGCCACAAATGGAGCCATTAATATGGAAGTTGAAAGACAGGTGTAGAAGGATAATATTCAACAACCATGACAACATTAGAAAAGTGGAAGAAGAAAAAAACAAGGGAATCAGCAGAGAGACAAAGATTATGTATTGGAGGGCATAAAGAAGCTAAGGATGAGCCCTAAACAACAACACTTATATAAGAAGCAGATAAAGAAACTATAGGGACTGGTAAAATTGAAGCACAATAAGGGAGTGAAGAAGATGGTGGAAACTATTCAACTAATGGAAGAGGAGGTAGACAACATGGAAGAGGAAGACTTAGAGGGACGAAGATTTAATTTCATCGTCGAATGGGGAGTGCGAATTCAAATTGTATAAGGATGAAGGGGGATCAAGCGAAGAGGTCGAGCTAAGCAAAACCTTCTTAGCACAAGAATGGAGATCTACACTGGCAGAGGAGAAACAACGAGAGGGCATTAGTCGAGCAGATCAATCAAACCGAAGCCTAGAAGGGACTTCAAATTCAATCCCACATCCTTTTTTTCTTTTTGAAAGGCTATGTGGCAGAGAGTCAAAACGAAATTAGTGGTAGGGCGATGGAGTCAACAGACTGAAAAAGATAATTGCAAATTACTTGAGATGCATGAAAGTGAGGCAATTTCTACACAAGGGGCAAGGTAGATGGGGGGAGTGAGGCAAATCCAAATGAGGATCTTATGCTAGAATATGAGGGGGATGGGGACTTGAAGAAGAAAGGACAGGTTAGGAGGCAAATTAGAAGGACAACGAAAGACATCATTGTGCTACAAGAGACAAAAACAAGCTTCATTGGAAGAAGACAGGTAGGTCAAGATTTAAGGGATGGTCCTATATGTCCGTGGAAGGCACATTGGGTGGTATATTAGTTGTGTGGGATTTTAGAATTATGGACGTAGTAGAGAGTCTGGTGGGAGCATTTTTAGTTTCGATCCAAATAAAAGGAGAAGATAGGAAAGATTGGTGCCCGATGGGTGTTTAGGGTCCTAGGCTGAGGGAAAGGGAACAATTTTGGGATGATTTGGCATGTCTATCGATGTTGTGTGGAGAGAGATGGTATTTATGTGATGACTTCAGCACTCCAAGATTCTTTGAAGAAAAGATTAATAAAAATAAATTGACAAGAAGCATGATGGAATTCAATCTCATTATTCATGAATTAGAGTTAAATGTTTGAAAATACATGGCTGACTCATGAAGATTTTTAGGACAAGATCAAACAATGGTGGAACCATTCGGGTTTGTATGGCTCGCAGGGACATAGGTTCATGCTAATATTGAAGCAACTCAGAATGCCATTAAAAAAATGGGACAAGTGGGTGTTTGGAAGAACTAAGTCAAAGAGGAAAGAACTAAAAAGGGTGATCGGGGTACTCAACAAGGAAGAAGAAACATATGTATGGTCTTTGGAAAAGAGCATATTTCGGAAAAGCTACAAAGCGGAGCTGGCAGAACTATAGATGAGAGAATATAGAAGGGTGTTACAAAAGGCCAAGATAAAGTGGTTGAAGGAAGGCGACGTTAACATAAAATTCTTCCATACAATGCTAAACAGGAGAAGAAACAAAAAAGGTAATATCTAAAATTGAAGTGAAATATGGTAGGGTGGTGGTCAATGAAATAATGAAATATTTTGAGGATTTGTACTCCTTTGAAAGAGACAGGACTTGGGAAGTGGAAGACATATAATGGGAATGCATAACACAGAGTAAACAAGCAAATGGCTAAAAAGACCGTTGGAAGAGGAGGAAATAAGACATGCAGTTTTTAGCTATGAGGGGAATAAAGCACCAGGCCTAGATGGTTTTTCAATCAAATTCTATCAACAATGTTGGGATATAGTGAAGGACCTATTGAAGGTGGTAGAAGAGTTATTCATCAATGGAGTAGTCAACGTACGTACAAATGAAACATGAATATGTTTATCATCGAAAAAGAACGATTCTTGGAGCTTACAAGACTTTCGCCCTATAGGGTTGATCACCAACCTAGACGAGATTATATCAAAAATACTAGCATTTAGGCTCAAATGTGTGCTTCCAACAATCATTGATCCACGTTAGTTCACATTTGTGGAAGGCAGGCAAATAATAGATTCCATTTTGATAGCAAATGAAGGGAGTTTTTTTTTAAATAATATAAAAAAAATAAATTATTTTAAAAATGTCTAACCTCCCAATTTTATTTCATTTATACCCACTTTTCAACAGTACCTCGCCATGCGTACGCACAGGTGGCTTTTTTCAATTTTATTTAATCCACGTGGAAGGTGTCTTTACAAAAAACGCCTTCCATATAAATCCCTATTTACATGGAAGGCGTCTTTTGAAAAGACGTCTTCCATTTAGGTTTTTTTTAATCTTCTTTTTTAAATATTGAGTTTTTTATTGGGGATTTCTCTCATTTTTTACGCTTTAAAAAAATCTCAAGTGATAAAAAAAAATCTCAAGTGAAGATGTCTTCGTGTCACCTGATTTAAATGACACTTTCACCTCTTTCTTCACTTCATTTTTTTTAAGTTGTCTTCATTTAATTTTAAAAAACGAAGCGAAGATATCCTTTTTTAATAGTCTTCAAGTTTTTTTTTTTTTTCAAATTGTATTCCTTAAAAAAAACTCAGTGAAGCTACCTTTAGTTGGAATAATTTTTTATTTTTCAAATTTTCACTTCGTTTTATTTTTTTTTCAAGTCGCCTTCGCTTGATTACAAAAAAATCAAGTGAAGACGTCTTTTTTTAAAGTCTTCGCTTTTTTTGTTCAAATCGTCTTCATTTAATTTTTTTGAGTGCGGCTAAAACCACCCCAAAGTTGGCTGTTTACACCCCATAAATTTAATCCAATTTTACCCCTAAGTGAAATGACGAAAAAACCCTTAATTATTACCCCACTTAATCCTATGTGGCAAGTAATTATCCAACTCTACCCCACTAAAGACCCCACTCATCCCCACCACCATCCCCACACCATTTTCATCTTCTCCGGCGAGACTCCGACGAACTACTTCGGCGTGACTCCGACGAGCATTTGAACGTCTTTTCTTCGAGGTATACATTGTAAATCATATATTTGGATTAAAATGATGCTCAAACTCATGTTTAAAATAATTTTCGTTGGGTGAGTTAGGGCATCAAGAAAGCTTGCCATTCACTTGATTTTTGAATGAAAGGGCACAAGAAATGGATTCTACAAGTGAAATGTGCGTAAATGAGGTATACTTCGCACCCTGTTGTGTTCAGAAAAGCATTGGGAAGAAGTTCACGAGTGACTATCTCGGCCCTGCGTGGCCGAGACTCACT
>JAJIYU010002589.1:0-29575 GCA_030144865.1 Tinospora cordifolia
TTCTTCTTCTAAAAGCGGTTCTAGAGGCTCTTCCAACTTATTATTTATCTATATTTAAGATTCCTAAGAAAATTGCTGCTATCATTGAAAGACACATGAGGGACTTCCTATGGAAACAAGAGGATACAGAGAAAGGGCACAATCCCGTTAAGTGGAAGCAGGTGTGTAAAACTGTCAAAGAAGGTGGACTGGGCATTGGAGACATTCTCAAAAGAAGTAAGGCCCTAAGATCCAAATGGCTTTGGAGAATGATGGAAAAGCCAAACACACTATGGGCCAATATTGTGAAGAGCATCCACGGATCTTGTGGTTATGGAAGAGAGGCAGCTGTTAACAAGAAATGCAGTCATAGAGCCCCATGGAAGGATATCCATAGTCTTTATGATCAATTTAGACCTCATGTATGCTGGAAAATAGGAAATGGGGAGCATGTTAGATTTTGGGATGACCGATGGTGTGGACAAAAGCCCCTAAAGGAGGACTTTCCCAGATTACATAGCATGTGTGCAAGGAAAGATGAGACGGTAGCAGAGTTTCGAAAAAGGGACCAAATAGATAGTAGGTCTCAGTGGGGTTGGAAACTGCATTTGCCAAGAAATATAGGAGACCAACATATTGGGGCCGTTGGAGAACTCTTGAGCCGACTGAATAGCTTTACCCTAAATGACACAGAGAGGGATGACACACCGTGCTGGATCGCAGAAGGATCTAAGACCTTTTCGGTGCGATCAGCAATGGAAAAGTTAGCAAGTCACACAGCTGAGTATCCAATGGAGGTGACAGATTTTGTGTGGAAAACAAAGGCTCCTCTGAAAGCAAGATTCCTAATGTGGATAATTAGCTTTAATAAACTTAAGACTAATGAGAATATCGAAAGGATTCTCCCTAATCATGCCTTACAGCCTTCTATATGTATTATATGCAGGGAAAAAGAGGAGACTACCACACACTTGCTCGAGGAATGCAGAGTAACATCGAGTATTTGGCAAAGATGGAGCAGGCAACACAAGGCCATATGTCCCCCTGAAGCGGTGAACAGATTTCAAACGCCAGAACAGATTAGGAAAGCTCACATAAGTCAGCAGTGGAGAGTCATAGTGGCAGCAGTGTGGTACACAATATGGAAGGAACGGAATAGAAGATTATTTTTAAATATCGAAAGGTCGGATAGTATGCTTTGGGAGAGATCAAACCTTTTGTTTGCTAGTTGGATCTCTACGTCTAAGTTAGGGTTGGGTTATAGTTTCTCGGATTGGTTATGTAATGGAGGTTCAATCCTCCAATCTATTCTAATTTCACATTGTACGCATGATGAAAACTAAAGCCGGATATCTCATCTGGCCTCTTTGTAATTTTCTTTTGTTATTAATACAATAGTTTATGTTTCAAAAAAAAATCTCCTCTATGCTGATGATTCCCTGTTCTTCCTCAATAATGATGAACATAGCTGGAAGTTACTCAGGGGAGTCCTTCAAAGCTTCTCCCTCATTTCTGGGCTTAAGATCAACCTTTAGAAGAGCCAAATTGCTAGCATCAACCTCAACGCTTCTGATCTCTCTAAAGCAGAACGTATCCTGAAAATTTCTGCAAGCGATCTGCCTTCCAAATATCTGGGTCTGCCACTTGGAGGCAATAACAAGAGACTCATATTCTGGAATCCAGTGATCCAGACTGTTAAACGTAGAATTGAAGGCTGGAAAGGGAGTTATCTGTCAAGAGGGGGTAAGCTCCTTTTAATTCTGTCTTAGAGGCTCTCCCCTCCTATTTTATGTCAATCTTCCAAATGTCAGTTACTGTTAGAAAAGAAATTGAGAGGTGCATCAAGAAGTTTTTCTGGAAGTCTGAATCCGCCGAGAGACCTCAATTTCTAGTGGTATGGGATAAGGTCTGCAGCCAGGAAAATAGAGGAGGATTGGGGGTAGGTATCATAAAACTCAGAAATTTGGCCATGTCTGCAAAGTGGCTTTGGAGATTTTCTACAGAGAAGGCATCCTTATGGAGAAGAGTTGTCTCCAGTATCCACGACAATTCCCAGAATAACATGGAAGCAGGTCTAAATAATAGAGCTTCAGGAAGGTCTCCATGGAAACACATTGTATCCATCTATCCTAGATTTATGAACTGCATCCAGTGGAGAATTGGTAATGGCTCTAAAATTCGGGGGTGGGAGGACACTTGGAGGGGGCAAAGGCCCCTGAAAGAGGATTACCCGCGTTTATATAGGCTGACCAGATGTCCAATGGCCTCCTTTCAACAGATGAGAAGCAGTGATTCGAAAACTCCAACATCAATTCAGGCTGGAATTTCAATTTCAGGCGACCTCTAAAAGAAGAGGAAATAGAGGATCTGGCAGAAGTGCTGCAGATATTGGATCGAATCCAGCTTGGGGATTCAGAGGATTCTTGGAGACGGAATCAGAAAGATACAGGCACCTTTTCCGTCAAGTCTTGCTATGATGCTTTTGTGGGCCAGAAGGATACCTACCATGAAATGGAAACAAACAACAAATTCTTACTTATCTGGAAATCCCCCATTCCCACAAAAATCAAAATCTTAATATGGCTTATAACATTAGGCAAATTAAACTGCGCCACTGAAATGCAGTTAAAAATGCCTAACTACTATATTTCCCCTTCTTGGTGTTGCCTGTGCAGGAATGTTGAGGAGGGCGTCGGTCATCTTTTTTGGCGGTGTGGTCTGCTGAGAGCCGTTTGGGAATCTTGGAGAACCTTTTTGTCTGCAATCGTTGCCCCGACAGAAGAACCTCTCTCCTTCTCAGTCCCGGCTTCGATTCCTCACAAACTTATTCGGTTTTGGTGTCTAATTAGATTTGCTATCTGGTCGGCCATTTGGGAAACTATAAATAGTTGTATTTTTAGGAATGTTAGAGTGGACAGTAGTAGCACGAGCCACAGAGCAGTGTATCTTTTTGCATTATGGGTTGTTAGTACAAAGTGGGGGGGTGGGTACTCATTGGGAGACTGGATGAGGGGATGGCCCTCAATTTTGCAGAGTCTCTTGTAAGGATGTACTTTCTTTGTATGGACATCTCGTCCCATCCTTCTATTTCACTATATTAATATAATATCTGTTTCTATTTCAACAAAGAAAAAAAAATTGTTTGTTAAGATCTAGCCCTTTACAACCAAGTTCACAAAACAAATTTTCTTGAGTACCTTGTAGATAATATAAATTAATAACAGTGTTTTCAAGGCCTTGCCTTTTTTTTAGACTAAGGAAACTGCCTTGTTGACCCCGCATAGGCCCGCAAGAGGGTTATCTGCAATTTTTTAAGTGTCTATTAATTTTTTTGTTAAAAAAAAAGGAATTCCACTGGTAAGTGTCGGAATTACCCTAACCCTAAACCCCAATGACATCAAGCTTTGATTCGACCATTATTTGACTCAAGCGGCATTCTAACATTGAAAACTAATTGGACATCAAACTTTCATTCGACCATTATTCGACTCTAGTGAGCATTCTGACGTGGACAACTTATTTCCACCTTTTTTCATCCACTCAACTATATATATAGAATAGATTCTTGTTTATTTACTTCTAATATACAATTCATAAATAAGATTATATAATATTAAATATATTTAAGTTTCTATCATTTTTGTTTATGATTTATGCATTAGAATTGAATAACAGTTATGTGTCTCTTCGTATAGATATAGGGGGTAAATGAAGTTTTTAGGTACATGTAAATAAATATTTTATCTGCTACCTAGGGCATGCTTAGGCCTAGCCTGGGCCTACCTAGCCTACCCCTAAGGTATAGTGCTTTGTTGTGTTGGCAATACTAATTAATAGTAATTAAAAATACAACATCCACACGAGGAGGGGTCCACAAATAGAACATTTAACTGCTTTCTTGCCCAATAATTAAAATAATTCCCTTAGATTGCTATTTGCGACACTAAAAATGATATAAAGTGAGAGATTTCCCTTGCTTGATTTGCTCCTCCCGTAAAGGCCCTTCTATTTCTGTTCTTCCACATGAACCAGTGGATTGCTAAACAAACCACACTCCAATGCTTTTGCGACTCTAATGCAATGCCATAATTGAAATGGAAGTTTAGTTTTTTTTTTTTTTTTAATTTATTTAATGGAAACGGGCTATTTCATTCATGTTGAGATCAAAAAACGCGTACAACGAGGGGAAACCTCTGCCCCAAAAAAGAAGAAAGGGAAGATATCATTGATGCTGATTATTGGAGTATCAGAGAATGGTATAAGTGTCTTTCCATTTAGGCCCCGTTTGTTTTATGGGATTGGAATAGGATAAGACAAAAAATTGTCCTAATCCGGTGTTTGGAACTACATAGGATAGGACAATTTTTTGTCCGGGCCCACTTTTTAATCCCATGTTGGTGGGATAACTCAAACCCACCATTTTGGGTGGGATTGAGTTATTCCACCCCAAAAAAAAAATTTTTTTTTTACTTTTATTTTTTTTTTTAAATATTTTTTAAAAATTTTTATATCCCATCCTATCTCATCCTATCCTATCCTACTAAAATAATCCTATCTCATCCTGTATACCAAACGGGCCCTTATAGATAGTATTTAGTCTCCATGAGGGGATAATTGGAAGATGGTTTGCTTGTCGTTCATATGGTCCTTTTGGAAAGAAGCAGATGGGTGTTTCAAGATGAGTTTCTTTCACCTGATGAAGTATGGGAATGCTCTCATCTTTTTGTTTTCTATCAAGAGGCTATGGGCTGGGAGATTGGTTATAAGGTCGGGGCAGTTTTATTCACACACACGCACACAACATCCTTTTTTAGTTTGTGTGATTAGCATTGATAGTCATGTATAGTTAATCTAATTTTATTCAATACACACACACACATGCACTCCATTTTTAGTTTCCTTTTTTTTTTTTTTCTAATCGGATGTGCCACATCAAGCATCCTTCCAAGATCAAATCATCTGCCCAGTTCATAAAGCATTATAAAGCGGCATTTGTTGCTTACAGCTGTTGTTGGCTGGTAACTTAGATGGTACTATGCAAGTTCTTTTTACTTTGGATATTCTTGACTATAAGAGCATCTAGGACAATGTTTTGATCAGAAAACAAACGAGAGATCTAATAATTTGAAGTGATTAAAACTTGATTCTTCATGCATGGCCATTTTTCCTGCTCTTTTAAGTATATCTGTGTATTCTCTTTTGGTTAATAACCAGGGACGGTCAGAAGATGACCATTCAGAGCTATGCTAAATGCCTTGAAATAGATTGCTCTTGCAAATCTGGAGGGGAGAACAGTAGTGGGGGTCCTAGTGGCAAAAGTTTGGGAGTGACTTTGCACTTCCGTAAAGGATTTTATCATGACCACTGCAGGGATTTGCTGAAGGTTCTTTTGCTCTTGCTTCATATTCATTACGGATGTTTGTCTTGAACTTCATGGGGTCATTTTCTACGATTTAATTCTTACCTACGGCTCCCATAATTTCTGTGCCATGACAGAATTCTGTTCCTCATCTTTTATTTGCTCCCAATGCTGGGGTTGCTGCATATCCTTCCTGGGTACCAACTATTGTACGTATTCTTCACACAAACAAACTCTTTATCTGTCTGTTTCTCATTCCATATGAACTTTGGGAGTTTCCTCTTCATGCTCCTTTTAATGTTAACTTCCCTTTTTTCCTGAAAAGTGATGATCTCAGGACCATCGAGTTAACCAACTTGGGGGTTGGTGTAAATGGGCAGCAAACTAACCCAAGAAGTAGGAGTTTTTGGGGTTTCAATCTATTAGCATTAAGCATATTTGACTTTTTATTTCCCAAACCTGCCCTTTCTTTTTACCTTTCCAGCACTACAAAGCACACTAATGCCCTCTTTTTAACCTACGCGGCTTGTTGAAACTTGTAAATAACTATGAAGCAATCATTTTCAGGAACTAATTAAGGATCTGAATGTGCCTGTGATATTCTCCGACTATTGTGAAGAAGCCGCTCATCTGGCAGCCTCTTGCATTAGTACTGTAATTGGCCGTCCCCTCTCGTTTCCTGTAAGTTCTTTCGCTTGTATTCCTACTTATTGTGGTCTACATTATAAGCTTACTAGAAGTGGTACTGGGTTTGGAACTTATGCTGCTCAGTTCTGGTTTAAATGCAGATTCAATTAAATCCATTCAGGCATCCAATGGTAGTAGAGGATAGTTCCCTTTGCCTGCCTTGTCACTCAAATGGCTTCCTATTTGGAATCTAACGAGACATAAGAGTTTGTAAAGAAGTGTTCGAAGGAGTGGCTCTGCTTCTAAGTAACTGTAAGCATGCAAAGGTGGTAGGTTTAATCAGGCCAACTGTTATTTAACGTGGGATGTTTATTGTAATTTATCATATAATTTTTTAATCATAATAAGAATTTTCTGACAACTTTTGACCTCATCTCGGTTTTTGCATTTGTTTTTAGCTTTTTCCCTCTTTTTATTTAGTGCAAAATAAGTAAATAAATAAATTAAATATTAAATCTCGGCCATATATATTTAAAGGTTTGTCAGTGTATTTCTGAATCAATTTTATGAGTATTTTAAGATTATTCACCATTTGAATTATTGTAGGGACCAAACGTGAAAGTTCTTTTGATAAGAATTTTTTATTTTTTTTCATATTTAGGGATCAAATTTAAGGGCATTGAGTTTCATCTACTCAACTCAATTTTTAATAGTTTTATATATATATAATCACCCTTCCCTCATATCTCACCTAACTAATATAGGAGAATTGTTATAAAAATCTTCTTTTCTTCAAATACAACTTGTTCAAAAGCTCTCTTTATTTATTTTTGTTCTTTTCCAAATTCCGTTTTTAGTAATCCTTAAATTATTTTAATTTCTTTTTGGAATTTTGATCTCATTCATTCTTCTGTGGTAGGACAAAAAAAAAAAAAAAAAAAGAAAAACTAAATATGAAATTAGTTTAGTTTTATTATTACATTGGTTTGAACGTCGCATAGTCTATTATTGTATATAGACTCTGTACGTTTGTCATAAATTACAAACTTGCTGATTACTTTTCAATACAAAATGGTCAAAATTGATAATAAGGTGTTACATGATTCTTTCAACTGTAAGCCTAAGTCCTACATTTTAATTAATGGATTGGTGTTTGGTATGACTCATGGGAAAGGCTCAGTGGTTGAATTTGAATAAAGCTTTTAGATTGAGAAGAAAAAGAGAAGGTGGCTTTACTCCAATACGCTGAAGACCATCATTTCTTATCAAATGATGATGAGCGGAATGTGTGGACTGCTTTGGCAGTGTTGCATGCTTTCGGGGAGATCTCAGGTCATCAAGCTAATGCCAGTTATTGTCAGCTTGTAGAAATAAATATGGAGGAAGAGGTGATTCTGGTTCTAGCTAACAGGGTGGCTTGTGAGATTGTTTAGATGTGGCGAATGAGGTTTTAGGGTTTGCCTTTACGAGGAAGGAAATCCACGGTCTAAGTTTTGGGACCGAATCGATCAACAATATTTTAAGGTACTTGCGTTGTTCAAAATTAACTTTTCTCTTGAAAGGGGTAGATTGGCTCTGAGTAGAAAATGAAGAACTTCTTTTGAAGTAGCACATCAGAGAAGTCTGTAGAGAACCAGGTGGCCCTCAGGATTGATGATTTAGTTACTAAGAACTTCACACGCTATGTCGGAACTTGTTATGGAGGTTTCTTAATTGCAAGAATGCTTTGTGGCTACAGTGATTACAAGTGGATACGGGAAAGGCTGTGTTAGGGCAATGAGGTTGGTCTTAAAGGAGGAGATAGATTTGCGCAAAGAGGGCCTTAGAAACTCATTGCTTCATTGGCCCAATCTTAGGCACTTTCATTCAGCTTGTGTGAGGGATGGGCAATTGGGAAAACTTTATTGCCATATTCATTCCAAATCTTTTCTGATTTTCCACCCAGCATGACAAGGCCATCTTGCATTTTTCATCTCTGCAAAGTCCTTAAGATTCACTTGGGACTTCAAAGGAGGTTTTCAAACTTTTAACTCTTCTAAAGTCAGTTCAATTATTGACTGGTTGTTTCTCATCTTTAATATTATATGGAATAAAGTTTCTTTTTGTCAAAACTGAAAAAAGTCAGTTTGACTCTTACAAAGACATGGGACATACCCAAAGCTACCACTATTTCTCTTCTAATTGTTTTTTTTTTTCACACAAAGACATACCTTGAAACCGAAGGTCGGAAAGTTTAACTCTTATCATTCCTCCCCAGAAATATTGTCTGGTATTATTTTTTATGCTTGAAACCCAAAGCTAACACTATTTCTCCTGAAAATATTAAAAAATTTCTTTGTTACTTATTTTAGTTTTTAATACGCTGATTTAAATGAAACGTAATTATCAGATATTGAGTTCAGAATTCATCACTTGGCGACAAGTACAGTGAATAAAACAATCTTGTCCATGAATCATTTGGGTACACTTGAATGGGATCAACATTAACTAGTAGCTCAGTAACTTCATAAAAACACTGAAATTCTGGAGATAAGAGATCTTGTTTCTCGAACCATTTCACCAAAATGCCTGTCAAGCAAACCAACAAAGTTCTTCAACCACTGCAGTTTCTGTGGGCTCATCCTAATAATTTAGGCATTACCAACAAAGTTCTGTAACATTTTGGTTTCCATCTATTGGAACTCAGTGTATATATACAATTCAGTCTGCTGGTGTTGCCTCAAAACTGCAGACTGATGAATAAAAAATGAGGTGGCACTCATTTATGTTATGCCTGCTGGTTTCTGTGATTTCTCTACATGAATGAAGATGACAACAGGCAGTTTATACGACACGAGCTCCAGGGCATGGTCATTTGATGACGATTTCTTCTAGGCATTCTCATTTTGAGATTAATAATTGTCAAATCGTAATTGGCTTTGCATCAGGATGAGCGCAATCAACTAGTTACTGCAATATAGAAATACAAGTAGTAAGAATAACACCAACATCTATTCTACTGCATGCAAAAGGAACCTCCCTCACTGCATGAAAATTTGAAATTGCAAGAATGAGCTTGTGGAATCATAAAAAATTTTGATTTTGTGAATAAGATGTCCAAATATACTCAAATATCATTATAAACAAAAACATAAACTAGGGATGAGGGTCTTACTAATCAGAGTTTGTGGATTTACAATATTAAGTTATAACTCAAAAGAAAATACACATTCGTCACCAAATTAATATGTAATATGTTTCGGACTAAAATATTATGTCTTCAAATGATAGTTTGTAGAATAAAAAATTAAAACTTAAGTAGTTGCAAGCAATTGTTTAAGGTTCCATGAATGGATTTAAAAAAATATTTGAGGGAAGGTGCCCTTTGGAAGAGCAACAGGTCAAGATTTAAAGTCCGATTTTAAATGTGTGAACAATACTACCCAAATAGATCATGAAAGGGTTCAGAGCAAGTGTTCTTAAAACAATTTTGCTCGAGTATAATCATAACATAGATGTGCACTTGGGTTTTTAGTACATTGAGGATTGATGCTCTAATTGGCTTAAGCTGCCTATTACATCAAAGCTGCCCATTAAGAAGCACAACAGGTCATCCTTTGGTCATAATATTATAGTTCATGGTGCAAAAATTTAACTTGGATGCCTCCAAACTCAATATATTACATGAGGTAATTTCAAACTCTTTAAGTTTCAATCTTATACGCTGATTTATTATCAAAACTCACGACTAACCACTCGTCTCCAGGGTGTTTGAACTTGTCTAATCTCACATAAATGTTGAACTTGCATTGATGCAGATAGAAAGGCAGTTCTTACTTTCCACTTTGAGTTAATCCAATGAAGGTGTTACACAACCTACAATTCCAGGTGTTATCCATGAGACACTTCAAAAGCTGGCTTGAACAATATGATAGTTGCTCAATCCGATCGTTTTCCCTAAATACCTACCACTTTGAGATACTTCTAAGCACGACTATAGCATCAATCTTAATGCAGCCATGGAGTGCCTAAAAATCATTAATACGAGGCACTATCATAACCTTATATCAAACCCAAGATGTAGAAAGGTCACATAAATGACTAACATTTAGAAGAAAATCCTTCTTAAAAAATGTATCCACCATCTACTGGTGCAAGGAGCTGCATAATATTCCTTTTCTTATTTTTACTTTTATTTTAATTTTCGTTTCTTCTTCTTCTTGAAAGAAGAAACGCCATTCACCAAAAGCAAACACCAAATCACTTTGAAGAAGCCTTCTCAATACAGCCCAACTTTCTGGAATCTCCAAAAGCTTTAACCTTTTTCTCCCCACTAAATGAAAGAGCAGCCAGTAGGCCTAGTCCAAGAAGCTAATGCTTATGCATGGGGTCCCAAGGGAAAGTGCAACCACTTTTGATTTTACCGCACACATCCTTAGCTTGCATTGCAAAAGGTTGCTTCTATGACTTGAATGTTCACATGGCAAGGACTGTTACCATTATGCCAAGGTTCATCCCCACCAAGTAAATAAATCAGACAACGGTTGATAAGATATTGATAGCCATATCCTGCTTGGGGAACACAAATGAAGGGATCAGAAGGCACCAGGTTTTCCAAACATCTAATATATTGAGCTAGTAAAACATAAAAATAGAATTTACAAAACGTAAAATCTTAAACGTCCTAATTTGAACACATGAATGTGAAAGTTGAGCAAATAACTTTCTTCGGTAAACCACGACTCGCAATAACAACTCTCAAAAATAGTTGCACATATGCATAAGACAGCAGATAAAGGCTTACAAGTGTTGCCAAGCGCCTTCAGTCAACTCTGGATACAGTTCCAAAATCATCAGCATTCCAGCCATGTGATCTGCATATTGTAGTCTTCATTTGGTCAAAGGCAAGCTGTATTTTGTGTCTTTCTTCAAGATTTAGGTCCATTTCATTTGCTGACTACATACAAATGTATAAGACAACTGTCAGAACTTAGCACAGCATTACTACTAAGGTTTTCCATGCACTTTTCAATAAATAAAAAAATATTGTCTGATGTGCATGATAACAAATGAGATGCTTATGTCTATCATGCACATAATACATGGATAACGAGTGTTTAGAAAATATAACACAAAGAAAAGCATGCTAGGCAACTTTGCAAAAACTGGGGAATCCAATTAAAAAAAATATAAGGTCACAAGATAAACTGCTCAACAGAATAGCTGATCTAATCCAAGTAATGAAGGTAGAAAAGAATGATTAACTGATAGAGCTTCATCTCAATAAAAGCCGAAATGGATCTAGAAGGAGGATCCAAAAAATTAAAAAAAAAAAATAATCAACCGACATAGGATGACAACATTTAAGGCTGCAAAGGCCATTTGGTTTTATATTATTTGGCGATCAACTGATCAGATAACAAATTACCGAGCATGAATTACAAGATAGTCTCTCCACTTGCTCCCCTTAAACAATATACAAGAAATGTCATGCAAGTAACAATTACTAGACATCTCCAATGAGAGGGAAAAGCCAAAAGAAATAAGAAGAAAAAGTATAGAAGAGATGAATATTTTAAGATCCATACTCAAAATAACATTTCATGACATTTGCTTCACAAAAAAATATTAAAAAATTTTACAGCATTGAAATTTTTCAGACATATTGTTGCAAAGGTTGATATCACTTCATGGTTACTTAGAGGTCATGAGGACGACTTTTGTTATATTGGTTATAATGAATTGACTTTAAATAAATAGAAGAACAATCTAAAGTCTACTTCTTGTGTTTGACCAATGAAACAAGAATCAAGGCAAAGCACAAAATTGAGAGAAACAATCCAGCCGTAAATCCTTTAGATTCAATGTCAACCATGCTCAAACCTTGGATAGTTGGTTAAGAAACCATTAAATTAAATCATAATTCTTTTTGAGAAAAATCATAATTAAAAAAACACAATTTTATTAATAATAAAAAATAGAAACAAGGAAATAAATGAGATGATGCCAAAGGATATCTTCGAGTAATTATTTCCATTGTCTTTAATCATCTATTAAGAAGTGAAACATATCTAATGTGCTGCATAAAGAATTAGAATATCATAGATGAAGTGCAAATCTGCAAATATATTTTTGTAAGATAACAAATCATAAAAATTCTCTGATTCTTCTTTGCACTATTGTTGCATTCTTACAATTTTGAAGGTATTATATTTAAAATTAAATATAAATGAAAAATTACAAAATAATGCATCAGAAGTGGGTACAAAATAAAAATATTTGCAAATACATAAAAGCAAAGCTGTAAAAAATGTAACCTTTAATTTTTTGTTCGTAGTGGGTCTGAAACCTTGACCTTAGAGTTAACATATCGCAAGTCAAACCTTGGAGCCATTGGGTCAATTAACAAACTTTAACTTAGAGTATCCCTAAAGAATACGAATGCAAGGGAATGAAACTCAACCTCATATTTACTAAATAGAGGAATTAATCGGGAAGTTGGATGAGTTAGAGGAGATAGGGGTTGGAATAAGGATATCGATGCTTTTAGAGATTCATATCAGGCAGAAGTAAAAGAGTTGTGTGTATTGGGCAGGATAGAATTACGATCTAGAAGCAAAAGCGAAATGACCAAAAGGAGAAGATACAAAATCTAAAATCCTTCATACTTTTATTAATCAAAGGAGCAACTGTAACACAATTTCTTTCATAATAACATAACATGGGGTTCAGAAGTGGAAAATGAGATAATTCTTAAGGTTTATGGCATTCAGGTCAAAGGGGAATAAAAATTGGAGGGATTGGAATGGAGCTCAATTTCAATAGTGGAAAGAAGTTAGTTGGCAGGAACTTTTCAGATGATGGAAAGGATGAAGGAAGCTGTATTTGGATATGAAGGATCAAAAGCTCCTTCATATGGATTCACTTATCAGATGGATTCACTTAATGCTTTTCCCTAAAAGGCTTAAGAGTGAATTGTTGAAAGTTATGCCTAAATTTTACCAGATTGGAATTACAACAAGGAATATAACTGAGAAATATATTTGTTTAATTCCTAAGAAGTTGAAAGCAAGATGCACTAAAGATTTTTGACCTGTGAGCCTAGCATCGAGAATTTATAAAATTATTGCGAAGATTCTCACTACAAGGCTTCCACACAGTTCTTTCTAAATCTGCAGAGAAATCTTAGTTTTCTTTCACTGATGGAAAACAGATTATTGATGTAGTGTTAATGTAGCAAATAAAGCTATGGAGAGTATAAGAGTGAGAGGGGTTCAAGAGGTGGTATTCAAAGTGCATTTTGCAAAGGCTAACGACACTGTTGATTGAGATTTTCTAACTAAGATGAAAGGTAGGAAGGTTTTTGGAGACAGTTGGATTTCATGGAAGAGGAGGTGTATTTACTTAGCTTTGTAATCTATGATGATAAATGCCGGTCCAAGAGGCAGGTTTGGCGTTGGGAGAGGGCTTTCTGGGGTGAAACACTTTCACCATTTTTGTTCACTTTGGTGGTAGATGTTCTGAGTAGGATGGTGACTATAGCTTATAGCTATGATGTGGTGCCAGGGTTCAAGACAGGGAAGGACGATATTGAAGTGTCTCATCTTCAATTTGGTGATGATACATATTTCTACTCAAGAAGAGGAAAGGATTGTGTCAAATGCCATTGAAGTTCCTCAATGTTACTACTTTTGGGGCTTAGAATAAATTTGAGCATATTTCAAATGATAGGGATAAACTTGGACTCAAATGTGAATAGGAGGCTGGCAAGTTTCGGGTGTTGGTCAATGCAGTATTTTGGTTTTCTGTTGTGAGGAAATCCAAGATCAATTAGGTTCTGGGAACCAATTAAGGAGGTGGTAGCAAGAAGATTTAGATGGGTGGAATGTGTGTTTTTGTCTAAAGGAAGTCAATTGGCTTGGATTAGGTCAGTGTTAATGGTCATTCACACATTTTTTTTTTCTCTTTCCTAAATTCCTGAAGGTGTGACTCAATTTATTGAAAAAAGAATTAGACAAATCTTTTCGGGGTGTAAAGAATGGATTTTATTGCTTCTCTAGGACAGTTGGTGCAGCAACATTTCTCTATGAAGTTGGGAAACAAAATCTCATTTTGCTTTTGGAAGATATGTGTGCCCCTTGCTTACTAGCCAATTCTATTTCTAGACTATTTAGGGCATCCAATTGTCATAGTCAACCATTTAGAAACTTCATTGAGCTTGGTCAAGAGAGAGGTAGTCAAATTCCTTTGTCTTGGAAATTTCATTTCACTAAAGCCCTAACATTAAAGAGGTTGAATATGTGGCACAAGTATTATCTTTGTTTAAAAATGTTCATTCATCCAATTCGCTAGAACATATTGGGTGGAACCTACAACCTAATGGAGCCTATTCTTGAAATCGCTTGAGTTAGTCTTTAAATGAATCCTTCACCAGTGACCTTTCAATCAGGACCTTTGATTTAAAAAGCCATACTACCTTTTAAAGTAAGCATTTTTGTGGGTTCATAGCGCATAGAAGTCCTGCATTGATGTGCTCAAAAGATGTCAAATTATTGCTCTTCTCCTAATTGTTGTGCACTTTATTATCAGGAGGGAGAGTCTATGGATCATCTATTTGTGTCATGCCCAATGACGAAGAGTAGGTAGAGGAGACAGTTTCCGAGAGCTTGTTTTCTTCCTCCAAGGGATTCAGGAGATTTTTATTGTTGCCTTTGGTTTCAATAGTAACAGGAAGGTTGAAGGAAGTGGCAATCGCTCCTATGGCAACTTAGTGGAATTTGTGGAAGGAGAAGAATAAATCATTCATCAAGGTTGTTGTATGGCTAAGAGATTGGGAAAAATGTTTGTATACTTTCTGATTTGTTGAATCATGATTGATAAAAAAAAAAATTAATAATAAAAACTATAGAATATTTTTTTTTTTGAAAAAAGAAAAAATAATAATGGAAGCAACTAAATATAGCACATAATTTACTGTTGCTACAGCACTCCTAATTCTCTTTTTTTTTTTTTTTTTTTTTGTCTTGCATAAGCTTCTAAGATTGTCTAAGATACCCTCAAATAAATTGAAATCTTACAAAATCTTAGAGCTATTCATCTTTATCTTCTTGTATCCATAAACCCTAAACTCTTCTTTCACTACCATCCTTCTATTTTCATTTTCCAACTTTTGTCTTTTTATCTGTCTTCCCTTAAAACACTCTTTAAGAGCCAAAATATAGAAGGTTTGCTAGGCCCATTCAAATTATTGCACTCAATTCGGTGGGAACTAATTAGAACCTATAACCCTAGGTTCAATCTTGTCCAAAAGAACCTATGTTAATAGTTTGCCTTATAGTATTAAACTATGAAGTTCAGTTAAGTAGGGAACTATTGAACCATTTTTTAAGGAGAAAAATAACACTTTCACCCTTTTTGGCATACACACAACAATACAAAAGGAACAATGATGCAATACAAAATGCCAAAAAGAAAAGAAAAGAAAAGAAACATCAGAACTGCACAAATATAAAAATCTCCCTAAAAGTATTATGACAAGAAAATACAATAGGAACAATAATACAATGCAAAATGCAAAACAAATAAAAGAAAGGAATCAGAACATGCACAATGTTTGTTTGTTTGTTTTTTTTTTTTTTTTTTCTGAAACAGAAACTTTATTTATTATAATAAAAGTTACAGCCGGATGAGATATCCAAAAACATTACAAAGATTGTAAAATTTTATCCCCATTACAAAGTCATTCACAAAATTTGTAACCCTTTCCTAGTTTACAAGTTAAGATCCATGTAGCAAAAAGGATGTTGGATCTCTCCCATATATGTTGTTTCGAATTATACTTGTCCATAAAAATACGGCCATTCCTTTCTACCCATATACTATACCATATTACTGCCAAAATCACCTTCTAATAGTGATGAAGATGTGCTATCGCCACCCTTTCAAGAATTTGAGAGAAGGGGCCAGCTAGAGGAGGGACCATAGCACCATGTTGCTTGTTCCACTCATGGTATGAAAATTAGTCGAAGTTCGTCGAAATTAGCCGAATTAATTAGGTAATTTGGACAATCGAAGCGAAGTTCGCTTATAATTATAAAATTACAAAATTTTGTTGAAATCTTTGAAAAATCTGCGAAGTTCAGTTAAAATTGAAGTTTTGAAGATTTTTGTAGAAAAAAATTGTATAAAAGTCATGAAAAAGAGCATTTTTAATGAAAGAATTTATGTGGTGCACAAATATTCTTCAATATAATTATAGAGATTGTATAAAAAAATATTTTCTATAAATGAAAAAGATTTAAGGCAAGATATGTATAATTGGCGAGTAGCTATCCGAGAGAAAGAAGAACAAACTGTAACTTGGAAGAAGAGACGACAGAGAGAAGAGTGATAAGAGAAAAATAAGCTAAAAGCCTAAGAGGTGAGACGTGGAGAGAAGAAAGAAAAGGAAAACCAAGGTTTATGTTTGCAAGACCATTAGGGTTTGACAATAAATTTTTCTTTGTTTCGTTCTTTTCTCTAACAATTTTAAGTTAACACATACGATGTGCATAAAGCATTATTAATGTTAAAATACATGTTCGAAACCATTATATGTATAATTTTATGTGTAAAATATATTTATTATGTTTGTTTTTGTTATTTTTAATAGAAATTGTCTATATTATAACATTCACAAAATATTTTTTTGAATTTATTCTAACTTGGTAATTTTTTACAAAAATTCTTTCGAATTACTCAAACTCTTCGAATTAATTTTAATTTTCAAAGGTCGAAGTTTAGTGCGAAGTCAAATTTTCGTTCCTTGGTTCTACTGGTTTCACAGATTCTTCAATAACTAACATACTTAAAAAATGTGAGGCACTAATTCCCCACTATTTCTGCAGAGAACGCAAATGGTTGGGTTTAGATAAAGTTGGTTTTGCCCTTTTTGGACATTATCTAAAGTTTTGAGCTTGTTTAAGCTCACTAGCCAAATTAGGATTTTGGCTTTTATGGGAGCCTTGATACTCCATATAAACTCTATTAGAATGTAAACCCTATTGGACCCTTGCTCGCTTTGAAGATTCCTCAAAAACTTTACACAAAAATGAGAATTGTTTTCTGGACTCCACTTGGGCCTGTCTTCTTCATTTGTTTGCTGAAGCTGAAAACCATGTAAAGAGTTGAGATAATTAAGTTCTTCCATATAGCTTTCCCCAATATTACTTCTAATATGCAAATTCCATGACCATTGTGTAGATCTCGCTATGGAAGACTTAGTTAGGAAATCAGCTATGGTTCCCTCTTTCCTATTGGACATTCTAAAAATGTTAGGATATTTATCCTTAAGCTTGTCCCTCCCAGAATTGCACATTATCCCCTTTTCCCACCCTCCATATAATGTGGGGTATAAAATTAGCATATAGGCTGTGAATATCCTTCCATGGGGATCTATGACTGCATTTTCGACATATTCCGGCTTTTCTTCCGAAGTACTTTGAGCCATGTATACTCTTGATGACTTTGGCCCAAAGGGCTGTCGGATTTTCGAGCATTCTCCACAACCATTTACCCCTTAAAGTATTATTTTTCTTGATCAACCCCCTATGCCCAGACATGCACAAAGATGTAGGGAAGGATTAAAAATGCTTTTTGCTTTTGATAACAAAATCAAAATGGGAAAATGAGGAATGCTTCTATTTAGGGCTTTATTTGAAGTTTTTTCGATGAGAAATTAGGGAAGGCCGATGTGGATGCTTTGAATGATACAAAAGGAGAACATATGACTTTATATAGCTTTGTACAAGAGTAAAAATTTGGAGGTAAAGCTTCATAACAACGATTATGGTGCTCGGGTTTAGAGCTTGAAAAAGATGAAACAAAAAGTAGTTATTTTGAGAAGTATGAGCATTTTTTCCAGGGTAGAAAAAGAAGGTAGTATTAACAGGGGTATAGGTAGTAACATGTGATGAAGAGAAAAAAAAAATGCTATAAATCATAAAAAAGTTTGTTGCTAACATAATGTCTAATTATTATTAAGATAATTAAGGAATTGTCAAGAATAGAGAAGTGAAGTGATGGTTCATGAAAGTTGTGGAAAGCTTTGGAGCCTAGTGACATGAGGTTTGAGAAGGATTGAAAAGATGTAAATAGTGATAGCCATTTGAGAAGTAGACTCGAGAATGCAGCAAAGGAATGACCAAGGAGGGAAAGTGGTGTTAGGTCTCTAGATTTTCCTTGGTTGACAAAGGAGGTGCTAGTGTTCATAGTGCCTGTGATGCCCATTAGGACAAAGGCTCGAGAAGGTCATCTTCGTCTCAAGGAAGTTTTGAAGGAAACTGGTCTCTACAAATGCTTTGAACATGGTATAAGTGGTTCACACTCTATCCATCTAGAAAGGGAAAGCAAGTGATGATTGAAGAAGCAATGAAGACAAGAGTGCACCTTATCTACCTTGACCTCCTGATTAGTGTTGTCAAGGCGTCGTTTAGGTGACGCCTAGTTGGCTAGGCCCCCTTAGCACCTAGGCGATGGTCTAGGCACTGGGTGGGTGTTTCTGCAACTATAAAACTTTTGGAGGGTGTCTATGTGAATCGATCGTCTTCTTCGAACCAATCGAACCAGCCATCGACTCCGGCAACCAATAGCTCTGTGATTCCGTCCAGCGACTCCGACAACTTCGGCGATCATCTCTGCAAAATCTCTGCGATGCTGCTACTCGACGAGGAAACTGGTTCTCGCTAATCTCTTTGCTCTCTCCTTCATCTCTATGATCTTATTCGCTATTCTCTTCGTCTCTTTGCTCTGTGACTAGTTCAAACCAATCAAATGATCGTCTTCTTCGAAACAGTCGAACCAGCCAGTGACTCCGCCGACCAATAGCTCTGGGACTCTACGCAATGACTTCGACAACTTCGGCAACCCCGTCCAACGATTCCGGCGACTTCGGCAACCCCGTCCAGCGATTCTGGCGACTTCGGCGATCATCTCAATGATGTTGTGTCTCGACGTGACTCGGCGAGGTCACTTTTGGATGAATTCTTTTCTTAATCGTTGAATTATATGTAGTTTATAATAATAATTATATATAGTTAATTATATATTTATAATAAAAGATTCTCTTTTAATTATTATATAATTAATTAATTAATTATAAATTATAAATAATATATATATATATATATATGTGTGTGTGTGTGTGTGTGTGTGTGTGTGTGTGTGTGTTAAGGGACCAATAAATAAATAAATAATTTTTTAAAGAACTTTAAATAATTATTTTAAGGACCATCTAGACCTCACTTAGTCCCCGCCTCGCCTTATGGAGGCTTAGCATTTTCAACCACCTTGACAACACTACTCCAGATGGGGGAATCTGCTGTTTCACATTCACTAGTAAATTTTCTAAGTTTCGAGATTTTTTTTTATGTTGTATGCACCTAATGATTCACTAGGTAATATGCACCTAGTTTATTAAAATTTAGGCCTTGTGCTTCAAAACTTGGAACTCACCTACTGCCTGATATTACAAACTTTCGAAAGAAAAGGAGCTATTGCATTTACACAAATATCAATCGAAGCGTTTTGAAAAAAGTAAAAAGAAAGAAGAAATAGGTCAAACAATTTAGAGTCAAACTCTAAATTGGATCACTCCCACAATTTATAGTTAGACTCTTAAAAAGAAAATGCATGCTTTATCTAATATCAATTGAAGGCTTGAACCGTTTTTGGAAAGGATAGGAAAATGAAAATAGAAAAGAGGGGAGATTAGGTTCACGTTTGTTGTTAGTCTCACATAACCTTTAGTTTTAGATCAGCCCCAAGAAGGTCGCACTGAGGTGCTTTTCAATAGCCTTGAGGTGAGAGGAACCTCAAGGTGTAAACCTTAATGGATTTAAACCTATAATTTCAACCTATTATATATCCATATTATGAATTCCTAAATCAATTGCTAGCCACGTTGAAAGGATCACAAAGAGTTTCCTCTAGAAATCAGAAGATTAGGGTAAAGGGCTCTCACTTGGTTCAGTGGACATAGTTAATGATTTGGTGAATGGGTGTCTAAGGATTGATGATAACAAGGAACGGGGTAAGTGGTTGTGAAAATTCACCATGGAACAACAAGCACTGTGTGTTAAGGTAATGGAGTAGGAGTGGCCTTCAAACTGACAATAGGGATGCTAGTATCTGCTGACGGTCCACTTTCCATTGGCCTAGGAATCTTTGACCCATCTTCTCTCCTCTCATAAGATTGAAGGTAAATATTAGAACCCACATTCATTTTTGGGAGGACTTGTGAAGTGGCACAGATGTTTTGCGAGACAAATTCCCAAATCTCTACATGCTCTCTACTCTTTATAATGTTCCATAATCTTTTGTCGTCTCCTATCCCTCTTACAAGGCTTGGGTCATGATTTGGATCTTCATCTTAAAAGGAATATTCCAAATCGCTCTACCGATCACATTGCTCCTCCAATCCAATGCCTATCCTCTTGGCAACTAAATCACGGTGAGGATAAGACCATTAGGTTAGTTTTTCATAGGTTATTTCTATAATATGCTTGCATAAACAAGCAACGCCCCCTTGCTTGACTCTGTTATTACCTCCTTCATTTGCAATGCTAAGATCACTCTTCAAGGCAGATTTGTGGAGTTGCACGTTGCTAAACTATAGAGATGTTCTTCAAAGAAAGTTCCCTAACAGTGTTCTTTCTCCTTCCTGGAGTTGCTTGTGCAAGAGTAATGGTTAGTCGTCCTCCTATTTGTTTGGTGATTGTGTTACTAATAGGGAATCGAGGAGTAAATGGTCCCAGAAATATCTTGCAGTTTATCTTCCAGTTTATAGTTCTTTGATTTTTTTTTCCTAATGGCATCACAAGTAAGCTCCCTCTTGGGTAGGCATGGAGCCAATCAAAGAAAAGACTCATCTTGAACCGGGAGACAAGGGACGAGAGATATAAAATTGAACTCCCCGATCCTAGCAAGCGAAATCAGAGTGAGGGAGGAGGTGGGCACCCTAACCGAAACTGATTGAGCAATCCCCTTCGGTCAGCTCCATACTCACTATTCCCACTATGGAGCCATCGTATCAATCTTTGCGCGCCTCCCAAGATTCACCATACCCTTTCAGCAACTGCAAAACCAGTCTAGAGGGTATTGGAGATTGGTTCTTGAACTAGCACAAGATCCTCCTCTCTTTCTTTGGATATCTAGTCCCTTGAGCTTTTCCATCAATAATATATTGCTTTTCCTGTCCAAAAATATTCTGATTATAAATCTTTCTTTAAACTATAATAAATTACGTAAATGCAATTCATATATAGTCATGCCAACTTTACCATGCCCCGAAAAAGAAACATAAGTTTTATAAACATTCTGAAGAAGCTTTCTACCCTTTCTAAGATGCCAAAATTTTGTAAACGTTCTCCAAGTTGAAATTGGAGTCACGAATATTAAAGTGAACTCAAATTTTCAATATTAGAGAAACATGGTATTAAGACCAAAAAGTCAGCAATAAAGTAGTTATCATACAAGCCATTCTCGATTAAACAATTTGTTTTAGTAGCCAGGAAATAGCAATATGGGATTAGTGTGATTGGGATGAGAGTGTTGAGATGGATAACTGGCTTTAATGCTCCAAGACAATGTGGTGTAAGACCTTGATATTTCTTTGAAATTGAAGTATCAACCACTAACTAGTAACTAGTTTTGACATTGAAAGAGGTATGCCAATAGCACATCTTGACAGGCAAATTGATTCATAAATTCACTATTGTCAATTTACAGAATCTGCAAGACCACAAAAGTTCATCCAAATATCAGCATAACAATAATCTTCCATCCTTGAATTCAAGTACGAACAATGTCTTCTGATAACCAAAAGAGTCTTCAAATCCTCCTTTACTGCAATCTACATGGTTTCTCAACTTGTCCAAATGTTGTAGAATCGTTGCTACATATTTCTACTAGGGACAAATTTCTACATATTTCTACATATCATCAGGCATTTAATAATGAATATGTGTGAACCATCTAACTTGAATATTTGTTTCTTATCACTCATTGGATGAAAACTCTCACTTCTTCATGAATTTATATAATAATTAATATAGCTACCATTACCTTATCTCCTCACTCACCTAATCTTTGGCCATTCCTCAATTGCCAAATATTTAGCATACTCAATGAATGAAAGAGAAAATGTAGTGTCGGAGATGCTACCACAGGAGGCCAATCTTTTGATTGTTTCAGGAGACTTATTCCTCTAATTCAACAATAATTAACTCTGTTTCTTGTCAAAAATCAGAATGGAAATCTAATTTTAGAATGTTACGCATTAGAGCGAAAATGTAATATTTAGATTATGATGTCATTAAACACAATATACAAGATATTGTAAGTTCTTTTCAAGATAATTCAATGTTTCCAAAGTATGCTACTAACACTTCATGCAGCTTCAGACCAGTCAAGTTGGAGAGTGCACCGTAACATTATAAGGTGCTCTATGCTAGAGGTGCAGTAAAATACCTGTAAATGGAGTATACAATGCAAAAGATTCCCTATTTCTGCCTTGCACGAAAAGAGACTTTGCTTCATTTTCACAACTTTATGCATGGATATAAGGAGAAAAGCAATCGCTCTAATGTGACTTAAGTAGTTGAGTGCAGGAATGGAGCCATCACGAGCTGGATGTCTCAATTTATTTTCAGCTATTGATTCTTGCATCAAGTTCAGAACGTGAGCCAAAAGTTTATCATTGTTATCAAGCAAGATGAAACAAGGGAGAAGGTAATGTTTGTATATGCATATCAACTCATCACTTCCAATCAACTCATCCCTCTTTTCTGGAATGCACTACACCAAATAGAAAGCAATTTCATGTGAGCTTGTGCATGCAATAAAATGAGAAACTGGCAAACGAATGATAGCTTAGTGAATTTGCAAGCAAGTTCTAGTTGTTAACAAAAGGGAAAAAAAAATTATAAACCATTAAATGATGATGCTGTCAATGACCAGAAACAATCAACTCAACTTTGCAAACTATATAGCCACAAGCATTCACTCTCCATTGCTTATCACAAGCATAAAACCATTCTTATTTATCCTTAGTATTAACTATGATGGGTATTCTCTGATTAAAGTCAATGAGGTTTTCAGCATAGCACTCAGAAATATTTTCACCCTGAGGTCACTAAACTCAAGAGTGAGCAAAATTGGCAAATGAGATAGCCACTTCATGATTATCTCACAATCTTTATGCTGTGAAACCATACATGTCAAACTGGAATAATCTGAGGATAAGATTCAAATCAAGTAAATTGTAATTTTTTTTTCTGATTTTCTAAAATATTACCAAAAAACAAGACAACTCTAAAAAACATATCTAAAATTTCAAAACTAATACCAACTTCCAAAAACCAAAAATTTTCATATCACCATTTCTCAAAGATTTTTTTTTTTGAAACAGAAACTAATATATTAAAAACAGATAAAGAGTACATACAAGCCGGATGAGGTATCCAAACTTTGAAGACAAGAAGAAGACTATAAAGATTGCAAAATGTTTCCCCCTTTACAAAGTCATTCCCCAAAAGAATATCTTATTCCTAATTTAGTGTTAATGATCCATGTAGCAAACAAAATGTTAGATCTTTCCCAAAACATCCTCTACGGCTTCCATTTCTCCAATAAAAATCTAGTGTTCCTTTCTTCCCATGTAGAGTAACATATAGCGGCCAACACAACCTTCCAATATGGCTTGATTTTGGAAGATATACCCCTTTTCGAAATGTGAAACAGGGCATCAGCAGCGAGGGGAATGAACCTGCTATTGATTTGCATCCACTGTCTCCAGAGGGATTGTACCATGTCACATTCTGCTTGTAGATGATGGGTTGTCTCTTCGCTTTTCCTGCACATAGGACAAATGGATGGATTTAGGTTATGGTGAGGGAGTCTTTTCTGCACAGCCTCTGCAGTATGCAACCTATTTAAGCTAATAATCCACATTAGAATCTTGACTTTCATTGGGGCCTTAGTTTCCCAAATGAATTCCACAGGTATGTCTAATTGTCCACTTGACTGAATTGATAATTTAGCCATAAAGGACTGCACTGTAAACTTTCTACTAGGATCCTCATTCCATGTGGCCTATCTTCTTCACTAGTGTCGCTCAAATGGAATATGTGAAGAGTGTTCAACAACGATCCTAGTTCGTCCACATGATCATCATTAATGTTGCTGGATATATGCAAGTTCCATCCCCATTGAGTCCTCTCATCCACCATGTTACTGCTTCTAAACTCTGAAATTGTGGCATCTTTTTTATGAGATAATCTATAAATATTTGGGAAACTGTCTTGAAGATTATCCTTGCCACACCAAATATCTTTCAAGAACTTTACTTGATCTCCTTTCCCAATTTTCCAGCTTATACAAGGTCTGAATTTACTATACAAACTGAAAATATCTTTCCAAGGGGACCGATGAATCCTTCTTCTGTTTAACCGAGCCTCTCTCCCAATGGCTTCAGTCTCATTAATGTTGCACACTATTCGAGCACACAGTGTCCGAGTTGTCCATCATTCGCCACAGCCACTTTCCTCCAAGCGCCATGTTGCGTCTGATCATGCCCCCAACTCCTAGTCTGCTTTTTCTTATATCTTTGTTGACCCACTCCCACCTTACCATATTTTGCCCTTTCTCTGAATCCTCATGCTTCCACAGGAAGTCTCTCATCAACTTCTCAACATTGGAAGCAATTGTTCTTGGCATGCGAAAGACTGAAAGGAAATAAGTTGGCAAAGCTTCCAGTATAATCCTAAGAACCAATAGTTTACCTCCCCGGGATAAGTAACTTCTCTTCCATCCTGCCATTTGCTATTTAATAGTTTGCATCATTGGATTCCAAATTCCAATTTTGTATGGGTTCCCACCAAAGGGTAGGCCTAGGTAGTTAATGAGCCACCTGCTCGGAGATGCATGAAGTGATGCAACCATGTTTTCCACATTTTCTTCGTTCATGATGAGTCCTAGCAATTAACTCTTTGCACCATTTATCTTCATTCCTATTAAGAAGCAGAAGGTTTGAAGCGCATTCTTAACTGTTTCAATTTCCTCCTTTTTGTTTTGCATGAAAATGAGGCAATCATCAACAAAAAGGAGATGGGTGAGCTGAATTCGATCTTTCTCTATAGACAACCCTTCCAATTTGCTAGCTTGCGTTGTTTTCTGCACCAGTCTTGTGAGAGTATCAATAGCTATGGTAAACAAAAAAGGGTATAAAGGGTCCCTTGTCGAAGTCCCTTATAATCACTGAATTTTTCCCGAGGTCTTCCATTTATGAATATTGAGTAGTTCACTATCCTGATGCAAGCCTGCATCCACCTTCTCCATTGTTCCCCGAAACCCTTCTGTTGCATCACAAAGTCCAAAAAACTCCATCTAACTGAATCATAGGCTTTGACCAAGTCCACCTTCAACAAGAATCCTTTCTTCCCACTAATCCGATGCTCTTCCACAGCTTCATTTGCAATCAAGATTGCATCAGTTATCTGTCTATTTTTAATAGAAGTCAGCTGATGTTCACTCACTGTTTTGGTTAGAACTGTTCGGAGCCGATTTGCCAAGGTTTTGGCAATAATTTTATATAAAATGTTGGTTAGACTGATGGGCCGAAAGTCTTCTACTCTCATAGAGTTTGACTTCTTTAGTATGAGGCATATGTAAGTCTCGTTACCTTTCAATTGACAATCGCATCCTGTTGGAACTCCTTCATGTAAGCCAATACATCCTCCTTGACAATATCCTAGTTATGCTGAAAAAAATGTCATGGTAAACCCATCTAGCCTCGGGGTTTTTCATCCTTCGCAGCTAAAAATTGCATTTTTGATCTCCTCTTCCTCAAAGTCTCGTTCTAGCTACTTCTTGCCCTCTTCCTTGATTTGCTGCCAAACTAAACCTTCCATTGCCCATTTGATAGATGTAGGTTCATCCAAAATCCAAAAAAATACTTCAAACTCAGATTTTGGACTCCATATTCAGACTCAACAAGGTTCCTTTCCTTATCTTCAAGTTTCAAGATAACAACTCGAGATTTCCGAAGAGAAAGAATTTTGTGAAAGAATTTAGAATTAACATCCCTCTCTTTAGCCCATTTTAGCTTAGCCCTTTGTTTGCACTATCTTTCATGCCTACATTCAATAAGTTGTAAGCCTTCGACCAGCTTCCTCTTTTCTTCAGAAGCAATTGCCTATCTTTAGTCTCCAAGCGTCTGTCCACGATTCAAATCCCAATACAGATCAAATCCTAATGTCTACGATTCAAATGATATATAAATGTAGTCTCTGATCGAATAGAGAGATACAAGCCATTCAAACCTAATTTTACACAAGGGATAGTGTAAAAAAGGTTCCATTTATGTGCTTGTCTCCACAATAGTACTTCCTTCCAAGCAGGAGTTGGAATAAGTGCAATAGGTTTTGCCCATTTGCTCAAGTAGCACGGAGCAGACAGAGGTTTCACTTTCCAGTTATGAATGAATTTAAGATTTTTGAGGAAGGTGGCAACATTTTTCTCTCCATGAACAACATCTAGTCTTCATGGAGGGATTAGTAAAAGGTGGTATGCTTAGTAGTTTATGGAACTATAGAAAGAATGAAACAACAGGGGTTTAATGATGAGTTTCTCTTGGTTTAATTGTATGATTCAAATCAAATCATATCAGAAATCAACTATTAGGTCAATTTCTGGCATTACAAATCATTTTGGATATGATTCGATTCAAATTGCATTATAGTGCCTTAACAACTACGTGTGAAATGGTAAGCTCAAAACCACTTTCAACTTAGAAAGAGGGAGACTTTTGTAATGATAACAGAAACAGGGGGACCAGCAAATAAGAACCACTAGGTTTGCTTTAAAGCCCAGGGAGTCAGTCAAGGTGATTCAATTAATATCTTTAACAGTTTTGGCCATTGTACACATCTGACTTGTCTCTTTATTATAATTAATACAATATTTCTGTTTCTTGTCAAAAAAATTTTGAACAGAAACTATTATATTAATAATAAAGATAAACAAAGCTGTGGAGCTTGATGAGATATCAAGGCACCACAGACAACCAAGATTACAGACTATGTAAAATGTTTGCTCCTTGACATAGCCATTCCCCAAAATTGTAACCTTTCCCCAATTTAGTACAAGAAACCCATGTAGCAAATAAAACATTAGATCTTTCCCACACAGCAAAATCCGACCTATTTCTTGTCAAAAAAATAATTAAAAAAAAACTTATTTCTTTTTCCTCTTGCTCTTTAGAAATCTCAATCTACAAGATTTGCCTTTTCAATGAAAAAACATTTGGATAATTGATTATCTTAAGACCAATCATGCCATCTTGTTCCAGCGATGTTTTAGAGTTCTCAATAATATGTGCTCTTTACAAGGAGCTATTAATGTTCTAAGTTGCATATGTCACACACATATAAATAAACAAACGAAAGACCAAAAGAAGAAGTAAAAAAAAGAGGAGCAAGTTCGAGAAAAAAAGAGTATTGATAATGAAGAACAAAATCAGGTGATAAACCCAGAAAGACAAGTCTTCAATTGAATGCAACGCAAGTAGTCGTTTCCTTTTATTTAGTTTTCCAATTTTTGATGGACATATTGTCTTGGTAGCTAAATCTCAAATCATCAATTTTGTAGCTGGTTTCAAAGACAATGAGGAAAAGGCAAGAATGTGCAAGGAAAAAAAAAATTCTACAGCTAAATGAGTTAAATGAGACCAAACAATTTAGAAACTATTCTTTGCATCACTATTGAGATTATTCTTCTCTTCTAAAAGTTCTGTAGAAATAAAAGGTCTCAGTTTTAAAGTTTCTCTAAATGTGCCCCTGCCTATTTGGCTGGCTCAAAAGGTGGCTTCATGCCACACTTATATTGATGTATTTATTTGTGAGTTCCCAGGAATCAAGAAACTCAGCATCCTTTTTAGACAATTTCTTCTCAAATCTATTGTTTTCATGTTCAGAAAGCAGCTCGAAGTTGTCTGGAACTATAGAACTGCACAAAGGATCCTTGTAAGATAATATAAATTCAACATTTGGAGCCTGGAGTTGTAGTACAAGAGAGTGGAGAATCTTTTGACCACTATATTGAAATGCAGCTTGTATGAGAAAAATCATTTTCCAATTCCTTGGAATTCAGTTGGTCCTGGCATTGTTGATTAGCAAACAGGCTTGTCTAGCTGATTGTTATGCTTCTATGGGAGATTTTCTTTCAAATTAGCCCCAATATCAGAAAATACATTCACTGAATTAGCTTTGCAGATCAGATAGTAACTGATATTTTTTTTTTTTTGAAATGTCAATCTTATTTGAGGCTTTTCATCAATCACTAAGCAACTCGAGACTCTCACAAACCTGATGTTACCTCATACCAACATATGAACCTTATTTTTACACAGTGGCCACATAAAAGAAACTAAGAAATTACTGTCAATTTTGCCTCCCAACATGTAGTTTCTTCTTCATTTTCCAATATCCAGATTTGGATAAATTTTCATATATTAAAACTCAACTCAAGAAGGAGAGTGGGGGGGGGGGAGTGGGATGTGGGTGGGTTTGTGGAGCCTATTCTCAACATGAATAAATATTATATGTAATGCAAAAAAAAAAACAAAGTTCAAGAGTCATCTGGTAAGAGCTGCTAAGTAGGTATTACTTACATAAGCAAAATCAATCAGGTACCGTGCCATTGAGTTCCCTAATTCTATAGTGCTCTCCTTTGATAGACTGGTCAGCTTAGAGTCCAATATTGCAAGAACTCCAAGCATTGCATTCGTGTTGTGTAAAGGTGGACTCAGAGACTGAAATTTAAACAAAGTGCTAAAATTAGTACATGCTTAACTTATAAAGACTAACCAATTAAGAAGTCAATCAACCTACAAAAGCATTAACATAATGAATTATTGAAGCTCTCCAAATTCTGAACAGGTCAAGAAAATAGACATGCTTTAAATTCTCAGATATGCATATTTAACCCACCATCTCACGGGCTATGACATTCTGTACCATCTGAAAAACAAGAGAATTGTCCCCAATCTGAGACAGACAAGAACGCAGTGATCTGGCCATGGCCTCAAATGTTCTATGGTTGGAGTTTTCCTCAGCTTCCACAATGTTGTCAAGCCTTTCTGCAAAGGTCACAAATCTTTTAGCTTGGTAATTGACTAATGAAGATACAACCTTAAGAGAAGACGAAGAGCAATATCTAACAGTTTTATCTGTAGAATGCTATGAGAAATCAGATAAACAAAAACTACAAATAGTTAAACAAAAAGAGAGACTAATATTTCAAGAACTATTTATAATTCTTAGGCTGCATTTGGTTTCCAACTCAGCAACAGTTTTTGGTTATCGTTCTTTTTTTGAAAGAAACAAACATATTAGTTAATATTGATGTATGTGTATGAAAAATGTACAGCATTGAGCCTTGGTTTATGAATGACCTATGACTAACAAATTTAGCCAATCCTCTCATCCACACCAACAAGGGGTCACCCACAAATAGAAAGAAAACTATTACTAACTCAAAATGATTCTAACATGTGAGATTTATCTCAAAAAAACAAAACAGAGAGAGAGAGAGAGA